>LGRX02013499.1:0-17169 GCA_001247695.2 Cymbomonas tetramitiformis | reverse complement strand
GGTCGACATGACGACACCCAAGCGTCCTCACCAGCCCAGGAGGTTGGACCCGGTGGTATGTTTGCAATCTGAGATCTTTGGGCATGAGACGGAGTGCAGATGGCTGGAGTGCCCACCCTTGGGCACAAGGGAGGAGAGGTTTGCTGCCTCTGGGATTCGGTCTGAGCACATCCTTGACGGCGAGGAGTCGCCGGTGGGGTCACCAATGCCTTCGTCAGGGCCATCTGCTGCGCCCCCTAGACCCCGAGCCATCACACGCGCAGAGGTCGAGGCGGCATCTCGCGTTCACACGTGTTCGCTTGAGGGAGGACGAAGGAGCTACCTGGCGCCGCTGACGTCCGCCGAGCTGGCAGGGTCAGAGCGCATGCTTGCGCAGCTTTACGCAGAACCAAACCCCTGGGTGGGTGGGCGCACGAAGTGGATTACCGATAGCCAGTCGACGGGGGGTCGCCCACCTCTGGGCGCTGATCTTGACCATAACTGGGCGGACCAGAGGCTGTACCTGGACCGGCACCATGTGGCGCGTCTTTGCCGCATCCTGCAGGAGCTCCCTGAGGACTTGCCAGCTAGACCTTCCCAGGAGCATGTCTGCGTGGAATTTGTCCGCTGCCTCGAGCAGAAGTGGGTGATGGTGGAACAGCTGTTGCCCCCTAACTGGCTGTATGTGGACCAGAAGTTGGATCACGACGAAGATAATGACTGTTGGGTGCTCGAGGGGAGCTATATGACACACGTGCCATCCTTTGCCAACAAGCAGGACGTCGTCAAGCCCAGGGAAGAAGGTCGAACGACCCGAGCACATGGAAACTCGATCCAGCGACTGCAGCACACGCTCCAGGAGCTGTTTACATATCCCAGCGGTGAGGTCGCTGGCACCCTCATGTGGGACCGGAAGGAGCGTGTCCTCTGTGTACAGCCAAGTACAGCCACGCAGCACCTCGAGCTGCTGCGCTGCACGCTGGATCATGCGCGAGTGTACAACAGTGAGGAGTTGCTGGGTGAGCTTCAGCTCCCTCATTGGTACGAGAGTACTGGTGTTTGGACATACCAGCTGCTCAGGTACCTCTGCCCGGTGGACATAGAGTCCCTCTCAACTGGCATACTCCGACAGTACGATCTGTATGGCAGCTTGGCGCCACCTCTGGAGCTCATCGTCCTGGGATCGAGCACCAAGTACTACCCGGTGGGAGATGGTCTTGGGGGAGATGGTAAGGTGTTCTCCCAGAATGCCGCTGCTCAAGAGTACTTGCGCTTGGGGGAGATGAGGAAGATGCTCAAGGCATCCAACACCAGGCGGGAGGGCCAACTGGCGCTCAATGCAGATGCGCAACGGAGGCCACCACCGCCCAACAACTTGACCAACTTCAGACTCACCAAGCGAGCCCCTACGCAGCCACCCGCTCCTGCCGCGGGAGCAGGACCATCCCGGGCCATCGCGGGGCCATCTCGCGCCAGGTCGAGCAGCCACTCGCCACCTCGTTCGGCGCAGAGTGCACGACCATCTCAAGCTGTCGCGGGGCCGTCTCGGTCCAGGCCCAGTGGCCATTCGCCATCTCGCTTCGCAAACATGGCATACGCTCGTACTGCGTCGCCTTCATCCAGCGATCATGAGGCCGAGGATTTGGTGTCGTCAGATCTTGACAGCAGCCCTCCTCGTAGGGGGTCGCCCTCCGCATCGTCTGCCATGACCAACACTGGCACGTGGGCGACAGGGAAGATATCTTCCTGGGATTGGCCGGCCCGGGGCCGTGTCACGGAGGCCCGGGCCGAAGGCGGGCCGAAGGAAAACTTGCGGATGGGCCGAGTCGCATTGAGGGGAAAATCGATAAATTTCCAAAATTTTATCGATTTTTGACAAATTGTCATACTTAAAATTAAAATTTTGCGCCTGCGGCGGGCAATTTTGGGTTCGGGCCGAGACGGGCCGAAATGTGGCCGAAGAAAATTCCCAATGCGGGCCGAGTCACCTCCGCGGAAGATATCTACCCTGGTGGGCGAACTCTTTCCGTGTTCCGCGTGACTCCCCGTCAGTTTCTTCGGGAGGCCCACCTCCTACGCCTCCGAGCCCACCGAGGGATCGTCCTCTGCCTCGGGCTCCTGGGTGGGTGCCTCCATCCCCAACGGAGTCAGATTACGACGCTACACGGCTGGCCACCGAATCTGGTCACTCGTTGCGCCAGTTCCTGTCCGCAGAAGGGGTGGCGACCTTGAGGGATCGTCACGACCTCACTGTCTTCATAATACGGTTTCGCATAACGGACTATGATCGGTGCGGGCAACGGCGCATCATGTACGAGCTCGGCGTCTGCAACCAGGAGCGGGGTCTCAGGATGCGGAAGCGTCCAGGCATCACTAGCCAAGTCGAGAGGAAGCACAACAAGACCATCGCGTGTGGGGAACAGGGCTGGCGTCTCCCTCTTGGGGGACAAACTACGTCTTCCGGCCTCCTGGGTGCTATGACTTCAGCCTGGGCTGATTTGTCGCACCGTGACTCGGGGCACGGGTTGCCGGGGGGCCATGCGCGGAACGTCGAGTTCGCGCTGTGCAAGTACGTGGAGTTTGGGTCAGCGCATGTGCTGCGCTGCGTGGCGCATCCGGGTGCCAAACCCGTGTACTACATCTTCTTGGAAGACGAGCAGTGTCTTTCTTGGCGAGCTGAATTCACGAATGAGTACTTCGAGCGAGATGACCGGAAGTTCACTTCCTTGCAATGGGGGACCAGGCATTCAGCCGCGCCGTGGTTGATGCCCGCCCTAGGGGCCTTGGAGGCGCTGCGTCTTCCGCCGCCGCCGCCGCCACCGCCCGCCCATCAGGCTCACGTGGCCGAGCGACCCGAGCACATGCATGGATGCGGCTTCACGGAGGAATGTGTTCGAGGTTCGAGACCCCCCTGCTCGTAGACAGCCAGGCGCAGGCGGCGTTGCACGCGCATCTGCCCCTTCTGTCGATCGCCATGGGGCCGCTACCCATGTCGTTCATGCACCGAGGGACTCCAGGATACCCGCCGGTCTCACGTCCCGGTGTCCTCCTTCGCCGGCTTCAATATGCAGCGCGGAGACGCAGGCGTTCCAGCGCTACACGGACGAGCAGCGTGAGGCGCAGAGGCAGACGAATTTTCAGCAGGGCTCCCCGGGCGCAGCGGGCGGGCGGCCCTGGTGAACGACCGACGCTGTGGCCGTGGGCCGCCTGCACGGGCGGTCCACTTACGGCCAGGTGTCCTGCGAGCGTGTATTACGTTTGCAGGCAGTGCAGTGGTTTGGTGGTGGTTGGGACGCGGTCCCGTTCCCGTGGTCGCCATATGGGCGATGTGGGAGGCGGTAGCCTGGCACCTGTCGTGGTGCCCCTTTCAAGTTTGGTGGAGGCGTTTCGTACCCTCGCTTTTGCACCAGCTGCCCGTGTGGTGGTCGACTGCTCAACGTTGCCCCCTTCGTGCATCTTATGACATCTGGGTCTTATGGGCTCTAGCCTACGTTTGGTACGTTGGGCTCCTCACCTTGCGCGTCACGGGGGTCTATGCTGGCGTGCACCGCGTGCGTGCAGGGGATTGGGTGGTGATGCCCCTTCGGATGGTGGTCATTTCCTTGGCGTGCTGGTCACAATGTGTGATCTTCTTCCTCTTCATGGTCCTCGCCTGGCTTTGGGTTTGTGCCGAGATCTACGCTGGAGACGTGGCATGCCACGGCTCTGGTCCCTCGCGTTGCCCGCTTGACGCCGGTCACGTTCAACGTGGCCGCGGATGGACCATTCCGACCCTGCGCTGGTCACAAGTCTTCTTGTTGGGCCGCGTGCACTTGCCCGTTTTGCCCGCCAGGTTGGACAAGCCTCGCTTCGCGGCGCGCTGGGCGCAACTACGACGCAATCTTCGCCTTCATCGCGTCGCACAAGACGCCTACATGGCGCTTGTCCTTGCGGTCGTGATCTTTACTGCTGCTGGTGGGAGTACTCGCTTAGCGCACGGGGGGTGGAGAGTCATGGCGTGCTTCTTCGCTTCGCACTCGCCGGCAGCTGCAGCGCATTTCAACCGAATCTTGCGATTTTTCCTGCTTTTGTGCGGAATCTTATGGGTCGCTGGCAAGATGACAGAGTGTGCGCCTACTTATGGTGTCACATCACCCACACGCAGCGCCTGGGGTTCGTCCCCCTGCACTTCCTGGGAGGCTCAGCAATCCTCAAGGCAATGGGAGCCTGGCTGGGTGGCCAACGTCGCGGAGCAGGATGAGGTCTTGCCGTACACCGTGCTGGACGAGCTTCAACCTTTGGGTGACACGACAGTGACCAAGGACGAGGCAGCGTGGCTCGACACTGAGCTCAATGCCACGTTTGGAGGACATCCTGACTTCAAGGAGGAACACTGGGAGGAAATGCGGAATGTTCTTCGCAGGTGCAAGACCACGCACCTTTGCCAACAGCCCTCACGATCTGAAAGGCTACAAGGGCAAAGCGAAGCACAACACGTTCTCCATCCCTTTCGTAGACGAATCCAAGGCCGCCTACCAGAGACCTAGGAAGTACAGTCCGGGCGAGCAGGAAATCATCGATATTCATTGCAAGGAACTTTTGGAGTATGGCTTCATAGAGCCAGCAGCCAAGCATTGCAGGCATGCGAGCAACGTGGTCGTAGCTGGCAAGAAGGATCACGAGACTGGCCTGTGGACTCAGACGAGGTTCTGCGTGGACCTCAGGGGTGTCAATCGACACTCCCTCAAAGACAACACGCTGCCGCACCGACCAGAGGAGCTCTACCAGAAGGTGGCCAAAGCCAAGTTCAAGACCACTCTGGATGCCACCAAAGCTTTCCACCAGATTCCCATGGCTACAGAAGAGGACAGGAGCAAGACGGCGTTTTGGTGGAAGAATCAGCTGTACCAATACACCTCGATGCCTTTTGGTGCAGCTGGAGCTACTTCTGCGTTCGTAAGAATCATGGACTACGAGTTACGGCATTTGCAGCATTGCACGGTGGCGTACGTCGATGACGTAGTGGTCTATACGGATTCCACGCCTGAGCAGCATTTGAAGGACGTTGAGGATGTACTTCGCACCTTGGGGGATGCTGGCATCCCACCGTTTGCATGCAGGCAAGAGCACTTTTGGTGCAGCCACGGTGGACTTTCTGGGCTATCGTATTGGCCACAACTCCATTGGCGCGCAAGAAGCCAAATGCAAGGCCGTACAAGAGCTTCCAAGCCCTCAGGACAAGACTGGGCTCCGCTCGATCTTGGGTATGATGAACTACTACAAGGGCCTGGTGGGTGAGCCAGGGGGGCCAAACTACTCTGAGATGGCCCGCCCTCTCAACGACTTGCTAAAGAAGGAGGTCACTGACATCAAGGCAGCCTGGGGGAAGGAGCAAGATCAAGCACTCCAAGAACTTAAGGATGCTCTCTGTTCTGGGAGGTGCCTGAGGCCCATCGATTACGACAGACCTCTCATATTGTACACTGATTGGAGCACCTATGGCATTGGCGCAGTGCTGGGCCAGAAGGACGATGACGGGAAGGAATACATTTGTATGGCAATCAGCCGATCTCTGAGTAAAACGGAGAGACAGTACGCCAGCTTCAAAGGTGAGATGCTCGCAGTGGTATGGGCAGTGCGCACGTTGAGGCAGTACTTGCATGGAGTCCACTTCACCTTGGTGACCGACCACTCACCGCTCACCACCCTGATGGAGAAGGCCGATCTCCAAGGGCAGCATTTACGCTGGGCAATCAGCTTGCAGGAGTTCGACTTCACGGTGCAGTACCGTCCAGGAGCCAAGAACAGCAACGCTGACGTGCCGTCTCGCTACCCACTGCCGTCCACGACAGATGAGACTGGAGCAAGGCATGAGAGGGAGAAGGTGACTGCGTTTCACGCAGGCGTGGGGGAAGTTCACACGGAGGACTTCTGTGACCACTTGTGCCTTATGTTGGCTGGGGATGCTTCCCCAGGGGAAGAGACCACGCCAGAGGTGCAGGTTGCCAACTACTGCAGGATGGCTGCCATGGAGCAGCTGGGTACAGGACCAGTGCATCGTCTGTTCGATTTGCACTACCACGAGGAGTTAGAATGCAATCATGGGAACATGTTCGACACCGACTTGCCCGAGCTGGTGACCGACTCTGGGAGGCTAGCCAGAGCAGCTTGGAAGGCGCTGAGCCTGGTTAGGCCAACGCGAGGCACGCATGGCGAGGGCGGAAGCCCTGCTGTGTACAGCAATGAGTACTTTGAAGGTGAGCGCATTCTGAAGCCCGAGAAGGTCGACACCAGGGTGCTGAGCAGCCGATTCTTCTCGCAAGCCCGGCAGGAAGGCGTGGTGTGCTACGAACCATGTGGAGGCCTATGTGCTGGGCTGGAAATGTTGCTCCGCAGTGGGATGAAGGTGGATCGCTACCTGTATCAGGACATATCCTCGAGCAGTCAGACCGTTGCCAGAGCCAGGTGTGCGGCATTGCTGAGACGATACCCTGACCTCATCTCGCCCCATGCAATAGAGCTTGGGGCTCTACCCCAAGATCTGCGCGAGACCACCAGCGCCGACTTCATACGAGCAGGAGCTCTTCAAGGACGCCAGTGGGTCATGGTATGTGGGTTCCCATGTCAGGATCTCTCCCTGCTGGAACACTCACAGGCCTGGATGGCAGGCACAGCAAATTATTTTATGAAGTGGTCAGGCTTCTGTCCACACTCCAGCAGCTGCAGCGGCAGAGGCCTCCAGGTTATATCCTGGAAAATGTTTCTCCGTTGTCGCACAGACCTGGAACCAAGATCAGGGACGAGGTGTTCCCGTACATCGCCAGCGTCATTGGTAGACCAGTGTCCTTTGATGCAGCACAAGCAGGCGCCTACGCACATCGGTTGCGGGCGTATTGGAGCAACTTGTTCCAGAGCCACCAGTTTCGCTCCGTCATGAGCAAGGTGGTGAGACCAGAAGGACGAATTGTATCGTCAATCATATGCAAGGGCTGGCATCCCAGGCCAGTGATAAGGACAGACCGCGCGCCTCACTACGTGGTGAACGTGGTGGGAGAACCATTGAGGGCATTACCCACCATCATGGCGACGCAAGGGTCAAGAGCGTTCAGAAGAGCGAGGATGGGCACCGTGGTGCGCAACCAGGACGGCGAAGACGCCGAGGAAGAATCTCGAGAAGTTAACCTCGAAGAGAAGACGCGAGCCATGGGCTACAGCGCAAGTGAGCTACGCATGGCCGACGGCCTAAGCGACGTAGAATTGGCGAGCATTCTGGGCCTGGCCATGGATCGCAGAGCAATGGAACTGCTGATGGCAGTCGCAGAAGCAAGCAGGAAGGGGCTTCCTCACAGCAAGGAATCCCCAGAGGCGGAGAATTCCCCAGGACAGCCCATCGCTGTAGACAACAACTGGGCAGACCACGAGAGGTCGGACCTTCAGCAGAGGGAAGCTTTGCTGGCGGAATGGGTTGAGAATTCGAACGCATACACCCAGCAGGTGGCGAAGACTATGACCCATCGCGACTGGGAGGAGAAGCTGCGGATAATGTGCTCGCAAGGGCAGAAAGGCGCAGAAGGAATTGGAGCCCAGCGACAGAAGGCTGGAACCAAGAAGAAGAAGAAGAACGAGTGGCAGCTCTACACCATGGCGCAGTATCGTCAGAGGCATGAGAACCACTTCGTGAAGGAGGGCGCGATCCCAGCAGCGCACGTGGATGTGCCTGCCTGGAGTCCGCCTACCAGAGAGTCAGAGATGAGGCTCCCCAGGTTGACGTGTACCACCAGGTTCGAGGACCTGATGGCCAGCGTGGCTGAGCAGCAGGTAGATCGTGACAAGCATCGAGATGTACACGATGATGCATGGTGCCTCAGATGGTTGAAGTCCAATGGTAGAGTGAGGTTGCCCGAAGAGGAAGTTCGTCGAGTAAGGAGGCGAGCAGCACGACATCGATGGGACGAGGCCACGGACGAGATCTACATGGTCACTATGTCGGGCAAGGAGGTGAGAATACCTAAGCCTGCTGACCGTCTCGCGCTGGTCAAGGAATACCACTCCAGAACGGGACATTGGGGCATAAGGCGGACGCAGCATCTTTTGTGGCAGCGCCATTGGTGGGCCGATTTGAAGAAAGACGTGGAGGCTGTGGTCACTCAGTGTGAGACCTGTCAGCGTGTGAAGACTCATTATGCGAGAGAGGAGGCATGTTTGTCCCCCCTTGAGATCGTGTCGTTCATGTATCGCTGGTCGCTGGATCTGGCATGGCCCTCGAGGAGAGAGACCAAGTCTGGCAACAACCGAGTGCTCATCATGACCGAGCACTACACCAGGTTCATAGTCTGCGTGCCCATTCCCGACAAGGAGGCGAGCACCATCGCAGCGGCATTTCGCAGTCATGTCCTGGCTGTGTTTGGTGCGCCAGCAGAATGCTTGGTGGATGGAGGTAAGGAGTTTGAAGGCGAGTTCAAGCAGTTGTGCAGAGATTGCCTGATTGACCGGCGAGTTACCTCGCCAGACTCTCCAGAAGGCAATGGGCTGACCGAGCGAGTGGTACGCACTATGAAGTTCTGCTTTAAGAAGCTTGCCTTGGAGAAGGGTCTCGATTATGAGTGGGATGAGCAGCTTTGGCCACTGGTGCTGAGCTATAATGCAGCACGCCAGGAGTCCACGGGGGTGGCGCCGTTCACCATGTTGTTCGCCCAAGAGGCAGTAGTGCCGCCTGATTTGAAACGGGCACCCAGCATAGATTTTGCTGTTGAGGTCGAAGATGAGAAGGATGCCAGAGTCAAGGACCTCCACCAGAGAGCACAGGTGGTGAGGCGATTGATGGTACACGCTGGTTGCAGCCTGGAGGTCGCACAGCATCGTGACACATTACATTACGAAAGGAGAAGGGGTGGGGGCTACGAGCCTAGTCCACACCAGTTCAAGGTGGGTGATTTCGTCTATATCAGGCAGAAGCCCCGCAGCGGCATGGAAGTCGCGACCAAATCCGCCATCCTGAAGCTGGTCAAGATACAGCGAGATGGTGTGGTGGTGCTTGAGGACGCCACCAAGTTAAGAGAGAAGAGCACCGTGCAGAGCATCGCGCCATGTCACCTACAGGTGAAGGATCAGTATGACTGCAGTGCAGCCGTTCCCAGTAAGCACCTAGCATGTGAAGTTTGCAGGAAGACCGATGGGGAGGCAGAGATGCTGTTGTGTGACACGTGCAACAGGGGGTATCACTTGCGGTGTTTGACCCCAGCACTGGATGGAGTACCAGAAGGCGAGTGGCTATGCCCCATGTGCTCAGGCACGAGGAGGCAAGCCGCCAATGCCGAGGTGCAGACCCAGAAAGACGAGAGCTCTGGTGCCCTAGAGGACAAATTGGGCATGAAGGAGCAGCAATTGAATGAGAAGCTGTCGGCGGAGATGCGCCTGTTGCCAGCAGACGTGGGTCCTCGTCGGATGGTGAAGGGAGACAAGTTCCAGCCTTGGCATGCCATTTCATCGAGGGAGATGCTGTTGAAGGAGGAGGACATGTTCTTGGGCATGCCTGATCAGATTGACTGGGGAAGACAGGACAAGCTCTCTGAGGCTGTGCAGATCTTCATGCCAGGGCATTGGAATGAGGGGCATCGCACGGTGCTGAGCAAGAAATATCGGGAACAGAAGGCCATGGCAAGACATCTGAGGGATGCACCTCTTATGCCTGCGCTGGCTGAAGAAGAAGTTGAAAGACGAGGAGAGCTGAGGCACATGACCAAGGCTCAGGTGAAAGAAGCCAGCGCGCTGCAGTGGGGGCTCGAACTGGTTATCACAGTGCCCTCTGAGGTGAGGCGTTTGGCGACAGAGGTGGACTGGAAGTCCGTCAATGGCGTGTGGGACCCGTGGGCAGGCACTGGGGTCATCAGTGAGGTGATGGCAGAGCAATGGCCGCAGTTGAGATTCATGAACAATGACTGGAACTCTCAGTTGGGTTGGCCTGAGGCGCATGATGCACTTCAGCCGGGTAATTATCGCATATGGAAGGAGAAGTATGGTGTCTGTGACGCAGTGGTGACTTCGCCTTGGTTCGCAGCGCTGGATATCGCGTTCCCGTTGGCAGTAATGGCCAGTCGTGTGGTGGCATGTGTCCATGTTCCATCTTACTATTTAACAGACATGACCGAGAGCAGGGCTGCGTACTTCAGACGATTGAGTCAGACAGGACGCTTGCATGTGATTGGGCATCTGGAACATGGACCTATTGGCCGCAGGTGTATGTGGGTCTTGGTGTTCAAGAACCCACTGGTCAGAGCCAGAATGTTACAAGGCGGAGAAGGTGAAGGCATTGGTATGTTCACTTTCAGTTTGGGCAAGTTCATGGCAGATGGTGATACGACCCAGTATGCTGAGCAAGCCCACATTTGAGTCTGTGCTACTGCACGCAGCAGCTACAGATGGGGGATGTTGGAATCTGGGCTTGCATGTAAGAGTTCAGCGTTCGATAACAGGGTATCAGAATTTTAAAAATTTTGTAGCTCTACGATCTTATGCTGTGTTGAGAATTGCTCGATCAGTTACCGGCACCAGTGGATATTAATGATGCTTATGATCAGTCGCGAGTGTTAAGTTCGTTCGATTCCGAGATTGTACCATCATATGCACGCGTTTGCGACAGCTGTAATAAACGCCGGCTTCTCATGGTACCGCGCCGGGTTTGTTCAGCTGGTGACACGCATGACAGTGGTGACAGCATGACAGACTTTACGAAGATGACCATCTGTGAGATGCAGACTCGTCAGAGAAGATATAGTCACCATCAGGTGACCAGAGAATGATAAGACGAAGATGGCAGTGACTCCTTTGCCGCTGACGTGTCAGTCAGAATGCGGTAAACGGTAACATTGTTAAAGCTGGCATGGGATAATGACTTTCCATTGGCCAGATGAAGGGCTGGAACCCGTTACAGTTTTGGGAAATGTGACAGGACATTGAGATATAAGTAGGCTCTGACCGAAGGTCAGGCTAGTGGACTCATTATTGTTTTGCCTTCGCAAGTACTAGGTGGCTGTTCGCGTGCCAGTGCTAGAGTGCTAAGACAGTTCTGCTCACAGCTTTTGTACACACAATAATTCGTATTTTGTGATATAATATCGATTTTGACGGATATATTTTACTGCTGTTTTCATACTTTTTCATGTTGGAATCTGGGCTTGCATATAAGAGTTCAGCGTTCGATAACAGGGTATCAGAATTTTAAAAAATTTGTAGCTCTACGATCTTATGCTGTGTTGAGAATTGCTCGATCAGTTACCGGCACCAGTGGATATTAATGATGCTTATGATCAGTCGCGAGTGTTAAGTTCGTTCGATTCCGAGATTGTACCATCATCATCCGGGTTTTTTCGACCCGCATAGTCTACGTAGATTTTCGGGTTTTAGACAGATGCTGTAAATATATGCACTATCACTCCGGGTTATGTAAATTTACAACAGAATATAGCTTATGTAAATTTGCCACATTCAAGATACAAACGGTATGTATACGGGAAATATGCACCCTCCGCATATTTTCATAAAATATGCACCCTCCGCATATTTTCGAGAAATATGCACCCTCCGCAAATATATGCACTATCACTCCAGGTTCCGTAAGTATGCAGCATATCACATATCGTGTAAGTATGCTGCATATTTGTGGATCCGACATACCTGCGAAAATTAACATATTCCGAAGATATGCCGCATATATGCAGGTCCAACATATCTACGGGTATTAGGCATCGCGCACAATATGTAATATACTTATATTATATATGCACCACTCGTGTGCTTCCCATATACAAGGATGCGGACAGATGCATCTACAACTGAGTGCTACTGTCTCGACAAAACAGTAACATTCAGCAGTAGATATATTGCACGGCTAAGTGCTACTGTCTCGATGCGTGGCCCCAACAGGTTATGCCGAAATTCCGCGGCAAGATCGAAACATGCTCGGATATGATCGAAGCGCGTCGCCAAACAGTATTCAAATGCTCGGAAATATTGAAAGGCAAGAGACACGGTATGAAAAGATAAACAAATCTTACATATTTCAGATTCTATTACAGTCTATTACGGTCATATCACTATTACAGTCTATCACTGTTACTATCACATATACAAACAAGGTCACAGGCACGTCTAACCTAAATTTGCTAAAGCAACTCCGAATCTCGGCTCTCCTTTGCTCAGAAAACGTGAAACTTGCACCTGCGAAAAAGGCAACTGCACTATAGTCATATTTCACAAGATTCACCTTCGGCGCACTGCGCCGAAGGTGGTGATGTCGAAACATCACGATGAAAAAGGAATTGTGCAAACCTGGCATAACGCTATGAGCATGGGGACTTTTAAGGAAAAAGAAAACTCACCTGTGTCGTTCCACGTTCGATGAGTGCTTCCGCGGGGAGACCTCTGACGTGTCTAAGCCTGCACACGTAAGAAACGCTGAAATTAGTCAGTGAGTCACAGAAAACAAACAGCGAGGATAGTGTGATCGGACCAGCAAATGCGAGAGATTTCTGTCCAAGGAAGGAGAAGCACCCGCAAAAAGAAGAGCACCCGCCTTACCAACTTCAAAATTGGAGCCGCGCGCCCAAACTACTTTCTCGCGAGTTCCAGCGAAACCAACCTGTAACATACACAAGTCGTATGAGCGTGTTCTAAAATTTCAAAAAGTATCTGAAAAAGGACGCAGCACGAAAACGAAAAGAAGACTGACGGCTGACAAGACCCGCTGCTGGGCGCACGTTCGTCAGCCGACAGTCTCCTTTAACTCAACGGCAATCCAAAGTTGTTATGAACTCTTTCTCATGAATTCTGGTGCGCGAGTCAACGCGTCATCCGTCAGTCTGTCAGCGACGCGACGCGACGCGACGCGACGGAGCGGAGCGGAGCGGAGCTACAAGTACGCGTCGCGTCGCGTCGTCATGTCGTGTCATGTCATGTCATGTCATGTCATCACATTTTCATGTCGATGTCGCTGTCATACCGCGCGGCGCTACTGTAGCGCTATGAAGACCATCTGAACCGCAAAGCATTGCCCCTCAGCCTTAAGTGTTAAGAGCACTGTGTTTTAGGCCCTAAAAGCGACACCTTTCCACAATCCACTATAAACCATCATTACACACCGCGCAATATGAAGACAATTTATGCTGATGGTTCGCGCCATCGAGCTGATAGAGGCCGCAAACACTTCGCCGGTCAAGGCGGGGCCGGCGGGTACACGTAACGCGACACATTTTTAGAAGTCTCAAGCGATTTTATTTGACCCAATTCGAAATTTCTCAAAACTAAAACTCGTGGGGTAAGATAATTTCGTTACACCATCAAATTCTGCCGAAAAGAAAATGCACTGCAAAAATATTCCGGAAATTAGCGGAAATATTCCGACGAGTCGTCACGCGAATCGTCGTCGTGTGATAGTGGAGATGGGAAATATTTTGGAGGAGATGCCAAATCTTCGGGAGTCACGCGAATGTCACGGAGAGGAGAGTAATTCCGGAGATGAGAACTTTTCCGCCGGAGTCACGCGAATGTCACGGTGAGGAGAGTCATTCCGGAAACGACGAGAAATATTCCGGAGATGAGAAATATTCCGGAGTCACGCGAATGTGATAGTGGAGATGGGAAATATTTTGGACGAGATGAGAAATATTCCGGAGTCACGCGAATTTCACGGAGAGGAGAGTCATTCCGGAGATGAGAATTTTTCCGGAGGAGAGAACAATTCCGGAGTCAAACGAATGTGATAGTGGAGATGGGAAATATTCCGGAGATGGGAGAAATATTCCGGAGGCACGCGAACGATAGCACGGAGAGGAGAGTCATTCCGGTGATGCGAAATTTTCCGGAGGAGAGAACTTTTCCGGAGTCGCGCGAATGTGATAGTGGAGATGGGAAATATTCACGAGATGCCAAATATTTCCGGAGGCACGCGAATGAAATATTCATGAAATGCCACGGAGAGGAGAGTCATTCCGGAGATGAGAAATATTGGCATAGAGGATGAGGCCGAGGCGCCACCGCCACCAACACTATATTAACCTTTTCGTCTATCAAATACCTACTCAACACACTAAATTTTGGCCCGAAAGGATAAGTATGTAACAAGTCGTTATGGAAATGCATTGTTTCCGCTAATCGTGCGTAGCCTCAAACCGATAGTGTCATAGTTTTCGATATATTACGCCTATCGTGCTAATAAACTATATACCGAAATTTTTGTCTATGCAAAACCTATTCAGCACACTAAATTTCAGCCCGAAAGGATAAGTATGTAAAAAGTTAGAAAAATACAACAAGAAGAGTATGTAAGGTATGAGCTAACAAAAGCTCGTGTTAAGATAAGTTATGATAAGTTATGATTGTATGAGTGATATGCAAGTGGTATATGCTAAGTTTAAAGCTTGGATGACTAGTTGGTATGCTCGAATGACAAGTTCGGATGCTCGGATGGCGAGTGGGTATGCTCGGATGGCGAGTGGGTATGCTCGGATGGCGAGTGGGTATGCTCGGATGGCGAGTTCGGATGCTCGGATGGCAAGCTTGCCTTTTTGGCAAGCTTGCCTCTTTAGCTCACATGCTTGGCTCTTTAGCTGCACGATCCTGAGGGAGCGCTCTCTTGCCAGGCAAGGGGCTCTTGCCCTCGGTTTCTTGATCGTGAAGTGCGCCACAGCAATGTGATAATTCACATGCCGGGCTCATTAGCTTCACGATCCCGAGGGAGCGCTCTCTTGCTAGGTAAGGGGCTCTAACCCTCATTTTCGTGAAGTGCGCCACAGCAATGTGATGAAAGGTGTGGCATCTCAGGTCCAACTGAGATCTCCGAACTTGGTTCGGCGCTCTTTAGATTTGAGCTAATGCCACTAAAATAGAACGATCGACGACTCATACCTTCTCAATTCCATCCATTGGAACGAATTCCTTCCTCGCGCTTTGATATGCGATGTTCGGAATTTTGGCCTACCATGGAAGGCCTCCTACTGTGGCACAGTGTGCCACAAATACAGGCCCCATGGACTATTTTCGTGAATACTTCGATTATGAATCAAACGAAGTAGCTACATGTCATAATTTTTCACGGAGAGTAACGTGACGTTCTCAGAAATTTCGTCAGATAAACGGTTGCGGTAGAAAAGCGTCGCGCTGAAAAATCTGCGAGTTGAAGAATACTTAGTTTGGCCAAAAGGAAAACGCAAGTTTCGGTAAAATTACCCAATTGAAGTGTGTGACATAGAAACATCTTGTCTCTTTCGCGCTGAGTTTTGCTGTGAAAGCAGTGCAACCCTCAGTTGCCAATTTGAGTTCCCTTTAGCGAGGGTTTCCAAGCGACGAACAAAATCTTACCACGCGCCCTTATTTCATTCGCTTGATATATTTCCGCAAGGAAGCTGCGTTTAAGAACGCTGTGAACGAAATCATTTCCTGCTGCTGCTGCATCTTTGACCGCAATTTTTGAAAGTATCTCTGCATAGAATTCGATTTTATTTCTGCCTCCGTCGGCGCATTCTGCATTCAAATTCACCGATGACCACAACGAACAGACCGGGTGATGATGATGCATGTTTTTCTTCACTCGACTGTCAATGTCACTGAGCGAATGTTTTCCGCATGAACGGCGCATTGCGCCCGATGGGCATCATTTCGATCTCCAGTCACGGGACGGCGCTTTGGTTCTTCGAGCCAAGATGCTGCCCGATGCGACTTTCGTCATTTGTCAAATAGTGGACGACGATAGACGAATTTCGGCAGATACCAAATTGCATCGGTGGTCGGAAATTATGTAATATTTATATTTCCACGATGATCCGCATAACTTATCCATTTGAAGCTCATCGTATAACTGTAGTATGATAACGGCCGAATATTGTATATGCTGATTTATAGGATACTGGACGGACAACAGAAGAACTACAGCCGATTTCAAATTGCATCGGGCCACGGAATTTATACACTAGTTATATATTCGCGATGATTCGCAAGACTTACCGATTTGCTGCCTGCTGTACTATTGTCGTAGGATAACGGCCGAATCTTGGATACGACGATTTATAGCACGAGCTCGTTCACCGTATTTCCTTCATGTGCAACGCGAGTCACAAAAATATGAATTATATATTACACACGTTTCAATACGGTCGAATCCGAAAAGTGAAAATATATAAGAACGCCACGATACTCACCGATCGGTTCCGGAAAGCGCGTCCAGTGATAATTTAGTATACTCGACTGATATCGTAAACCTCGTGGATGACGTCACTCCTGAATTCTGATACGAAAAACACGTTTCATGTCATTTATACAGTCTGACGTCACTCGTGTATAATGATTCAAAAATGACTTGTCGCGAGGATTATGTTCCTAAAATGCACCCGAATCGGGTTGTGTCCCATATACTGGAGTGGCACGATTCGAATAAATATGTTAAAAAACTGCACACTCGAAAAACCCGGATGATATGCACGCGTTTGCGACATACCCTACGTATGCAAAGAGTCCGTACAGAAAACTACTAAACAAGCACATGGGATACAGGGTACACGAGTTACTCGAAGTGAAGGAGGGGCAGTTTACCTTCCTACCACCGGACCATTGGATGCAAGACAACCTACAAAAGCCCAAGCAGTGTAACTGGAACATGAGGATATTGGTAGTTGCAAATGCGGCGGGATGGAGGAAATTTTGCCCAAATGCGGTGAGAACACACGACATATTCAGCAAGGCCCTTCTCAGATGCCCACAAAGCAAGGTCAGGACGGTAGGGAGGGCATGTTATATACACAGGCCTCTCACACTCAGGGACACGGACAGACAGCCCAGGTCGATTACGGAATGGGAGAAAGACTGCGTCATAGACCCGTCCCCATGGACGAGTCATGAACTGCCCGTACTGCGCGCATTACCAGGAGAACAAGTGGAGAACCATGTAGAAGAGATTATTGACCGCTGGATGGAAGACAGGGGGAGGGAAGGTGAACCCAGGGGAGGGGACAGGGGACCCAGACCCTCAACGATGGATGTCTTGGGGGCCAACACCACGTGGAGTAGGGAAGAAATAAGCAGAGATGCACTTAGAAGGTGGGCGCTACAATTCGCGAACCCAAAAGCGGAAGAAGGGGACATGGAAGGGGACCAGTGGTCACAGCGGGAACGGGGTGAAACTGAGGAAGTAGAACCACAGCCTGAGAGTCAATGGGACAGCAA
>LGRX02013498.1:0-34909 GCA_001247695.2 Cymbomonas tetramitiformis | reverse complement strand
TGTTTTAACTCCTGCTTTCATTGCGTGTCCTCCTTGTAAAATTGCTGAAGTAAAATTGCTTAATAACAACAATAAATACTATGATATAATTACTTGGTATCACCATAACAACTTATCAGCATAATAACTATTTGTACCTATCTTATTTCTGAATTTATTGTGTCTTAACTTGAATAATTTTCTCCTTTGGTTAGCATATTTAATACCTTTTGACTTAATATAAGATGGATAATCCATCATACCGCACGCACCGACAATCGCTAATTTTCTATCAGTTTTCTTATCAAAAACATCAATCTTCTTATCTTTATTTGTTGATATCTTGACATATACATTTAATTTGTTTGCTTTATCTTTAGTGTATTGAGATATTGAATACTTACAAGTCATTTATATAGTCTATGTTATTATATTAGTATGCAAGGGTCTTTGTGCTCACCATTGAATAATTTCTGCAACAATAAAGTGTTAAATTCATCAAGTAAGATATTCAGTTTTCCTAATAACATGGATACTCCTAATTCAGTTTCAGATTTGAATAAAAGAGATGAGTTAAATGAAAGTGAAAAGAAACGATATAGAGTTCAAATGAATAGCTTGTTCAAACAATTAGGTGACTTACAACCGTCACAAATTCAACAATCGTTTTCCAATAGTCTTAGGGAAAAGGCTCTCCATGTTGGAATATCTTCTTATCTCGGTTCAAGAAATTATCAATCTGATTTGTTATTTCCGGGCGGTTATGAGCATAACACCTATGTGACCGCTCAAAGACAATTGAATAAAGATATTCTCAACAATCGATTCAATATCGACCCGGAACTTTCAAATTATGACGCCGTAGTACTCAATAATGGAAATAATCAAATACATATTGCATATCACGGTGCGTCGTCAAATCCATCCTACTTAAATGAAGATAAAGCGGACATATTTTCGGTGATTAAAGGTAAACATGAAACACGAGATTCATTTTTAAGAGCTGAAAAGGTATATTTAGACACATTGAAAAAGTATCCTAATCATGACATTGAATTGTTAGGGACATCTTTGGGCGGTGCGAAATCCATTCATGTCGGTGAGAAATTCAATGTTAAATCGACGACGTTCAATCCATTTCTCTCACATGTATTCACCCCAAAGGTCAATGGTAATTCACCACAAAATATTCATCGAGTTGTAACTGATTGGGCAACTGCGGGAGCTTTGAAAATACCATCAAATTCAAATAGAAAGTTGTTTCATTACTTCGAAAACAAGAACCCTTATGATTTATTCAAAGCACCGTATCAATATATCACTTCGCCGCATAATCTTAAACAATTCTTTCAAATGCCAAAGAATAACAAAGTCAATAAGGTCAATTTATTGAAATCTACATTTAATACTATAGGGACCGGACTCGATGTGTTGATGTTCGGAAATGCTTTGAATGACGCAAGAAATCTTTCATCAAAAAATGTTGGAAGTGATGAATTTAACAATCGAATTTCAGAAGATTTGAATCCATTAGGACTGTTAGGAGTAAATTTCGATATCGACAAAAATTACTTGCATGACGACGCACCCTTAGAAGCAAGATTATTGGCTGATTATATATCAAACAAAGGTCCTCAAAGAATGACATCATTTGATAGAAGTATAGATAAATCACAATCAAATAAGTATACATCCATCAATGAAAATATGATTAAAGATGAAAATAATAATCTTTTGGTAAATTATGGAACGTGAACACTTAATCAAAAATGCTCAGATTTTGTACCCTGATTTATCCACATTTCATATTGAATTGATTGTTGATGATTATATCAAGAGACCAAAACTATATGACGATATGTATAATGGAAACATTGAATTACCTTTACCATTGAATAGAGATTCAAAGGAAGATATTGAAATGAATAAAAACTATATTGATATTATAAATAGAGATAGTCATGAGTGTAATATCTGAACGTACACTTTATTTATCAAGTGAAGACCTTTCATCGTTTGGTGATTCCAGAATTATCAATATCAATATACCAACACAATTAACAAACTATAAAAATACAAACAAATTGAAAATAATTGTAAACAGTTTTTCGGCTGCAAAGACTTGGTATACCATTAATGAATATAATGGAATTTTCTATATTGCTAAAATAAATTCTGATGATTTGTATGAATGTAGAATACCTGATGGAAATTATACAGATTTAAATGATTTAAAATCGATTTTAGAAACAATTATCTTAGATGTCCTTGTCGCCAACTTTGGGTTTGCAAGGCCTGCTGATAGCGTTGATGTTACTTACAATGCAATTTCAGGACGTTTTACGATTACACTTAGCAAACCTGCTCCCGATATTAAATTTGTTGCATTTTCAATAACCGGTGATTTTCAAGCAGTGCCAGGGAGTAATTTAGGTAATGCATTAAATAATATTTTTAATTCTCCCGGTAAATACAATGATGTAGACCAAGTCTTAGGCGGACAAACAAATAAATCAGTTGCCGGTTTAGCAGATTTTTCACAGATTAAAGATTTGTTTGACATCGAAACCGTAAATGAAGTATTTATTTCCAAATTTCCCGGTAATTTGCAAACAAATGACGCTATTTATCTTAGAATTTCATCGTTGCCAACAAACAATTTAGAAAGCACTAACCTTTCCAATAATTCAAAAGAAAATGTTATTATTTCCGGTGATATTTTAGGGAAAATTTTGCTACCTTCAGATTTAACTAAACAATTTATTACTTATTTAGATTACGATGAAAACTTTGCAATAGACATTCAAGCATCACAATTTACATTTCTTCGTATCACACTTACGGACAAAAAAGCAAGATTACTTCCTACCGCCGTTTCCCAAAATGGAATTGAACAGTCCATAAATTATGCATTATCTTTGAAATTAAAAGAATATGTGAATTAAAATTATATTATATATATTATAGAAAAAATGTCTTTACCGTATAGTCTTGCATTTGGACTTCAAAAACTAAGTGGATATAGTACTCAATATTTTCGTCTTGAAACGACAAACTTGACCGAAGTAAATCCTTACGGTGTTATAACTTTGAATCTTCCAGTTAATGTTTTGTGTAATCTGAAAAGTTTAAGTATGCATTGTAAAGGTCGTGCTAACAATCCTGCCATAGCTTGTACGGACGCCGCAACCCAACCTGATTTAGTTATCACAACTTTGCCAAATGGAATCGAAAAATTGATTTCTCGTGTAGAAATTTACAGCGGTGGAATAGCTATTTCGAGTGGCATGAGTCAATATTCAACGGTATCAGCGGTTTTGGACAATCTTAAAACAACGTTGAATAAAGAAGTATCTTATCAAAGAGTTTTGAAAAATCAAGAAATAAATGTTAATACCGATAATTATTATCAAGAAGAAAGACCATATATTTTGAATAATTTCCTACAATTTATAGGGGAATCTTCACCTGACTACCTAGATACTGCGTTACTACCAAGTATTCAAATTCGTTTTTTCATGCATGGACCGGAGGTGTTGGGTGCATATCAAAAATCATTAGGGGCCGGAAATGGATTTAATGGAACCGCGGCTGCCGAACTTGCTGCAAAAGCGACATGGAAATTGACTGATTTGCATTTTACAATTGAAACAATTACATTTTCAAATGGTGTTTACGATAGTGCTGTCGAAAGAAAACTAAAAGAAGATTCATATATTGAGATGCCTTTCACTAATTATTTTACCTTTCAAGATACTCAAACGGAAATGACTAAATCGAATCGATTCTCTTTGTCGGCACAATCTTTGGATATGTTATACGCTGTTCAAAGGCCTTCAAATTACAGTTCTGTTAATGAAGGGTTGCATAAAATTGATAACAAAATAGGTGCTACTTTCGTTCCAAGTTATTTTAGATTTTATTCCGGAGACATTCAATCTTGGCAATATAATGTCAACTCAATTTATTATCCAAATTATCGCGCCACCGCTCTCGATGCTTTTAACTTGGTCACTATTGGTAAAGCTGATAATTATTCTGACGATTCAGGTTGTAAAGTTAATTCTTTAGAAAATTGGTACAATTCTTATTGGACTGCTATGCTTCGATTAAATATGCCTATGCCAGGTATGGGACCTCGTAATTGTAGTGGAATAGATACCCGGGGTTTGAATTCTTCATTCTTTCTTCAAACTCAAAAATCATCGACCGCAGACCCACTTCAAACACCTTTGACGAATAACGAAACATTTATTATTGCACAATGTACAAGTATCATTCGTATAGGTATGGGAAGAATGATTGAAGTGGTTGTATAAAAACTAATTTAATTGTAATTATATATAATTATGGCTGAACAAGCGGGACAAATTTTTGCTTCAAACTTAGGAAATAAACCATCAGGAAAAGTCTATGTTAAATTACCAAATATGATGTTAACTTCAGGCTTTCGAAGTTCTTCGATGATGATTGTTCCATGTAAAACAATACAAGATTTGCGACCACCGGCAAGAGTTTCTAATGTGGACCCTATGTCAGGTTTCAAATCGTATACATTAGGACACGGTAATAAAATTACAAAACAAAATGCTATGTTTTCATTTCCCAATATTCATCCATTAAACAATAAACTGGCACCTTTGGCTCCGACATTCTTTGTGAAATAAAATTAAATTATAGGATATAGTATATAATGTCTTCATTCGGAAATGATTTTGTTTTAGATAAGAATATCAAAGTTAATAACGGTGTGTTTATTGGTGCTAAAGATAAAACAACAAAAACAACCTTTCAAATAATTGGAGCTGATATAAATATGAATATTGATGGAAGTCAAAGCGGTGACGCCGGAATTGTAAATTTGAATATGGCTGCAAAAGAAAATAAAATGAAAGTTAGATTTGAAGGTTTACCTATTGTAGCAACAACTAATGTTCCTCCGGTTGAAACTATTACACAAGTAAATGGATTATATGTATTCAAAACGAATCCAGCTGATAAATTTGGAACTGTATATATGAAACTTGCTCAACCGTAAATTTAAAACTTGTGTTATGATATATAATGTCTTCATTTGGAAATAATGTAGTTGCAAGTACATTTAATGGTAAACAAACTCCATCTACAAATGTTCCTGACCCTTTAACAATTAATCAAATAAATGTAAATCAAATAGGTGATAATTCAAACCCTTGTCAAACAATTCATATGGCTTCAGATTTTTTATATCAAAATGATATTGATTTTATTGATAATTCTGATGTAAATAATCAAAGAGAATTCATGAAATTACAAACTGATGGTGATTTAAATTTGGTTAATAATATCAATTTTTATGATTTCATTTTAAACAATCCTGCAAGTAAATCAAAATTCTCTATAGGTTTGGATGAACTTGATAGTTCTTTTGAAATTAAATCTTTAGACCCTGTTCCTCAAACAAGATTGAAAATAGGAGACAACGGTATCAATGAATGGTCCTTTATGCAAACCACATTGAATGTAGAACCACTTGGAGCAGGTGTACTTTTAAATGATGGACCTCTAATTTTAAACACCGGTGATATTACTTTGAATTCTGGAAAATTTATTGGTGACGGTTCTTTGCTTCAAAACTTGCCTTCCGGGGCTAACCAAAATTTACAATCTGTTACCGACCAAGGAAGTACAACTACAACGAATGATATTTCTTTTACCGGAACTGGAAAATTTACGATAAATCAAGATGAAATTGATGGTGCTTTAATTAGGATTAGAGGCGGTACTCAAGATGCTAAAATTCGTATTGGTGAAACAACAAGTGATGACGGATATATAAATGCACAACGTGCAATATTAATAGGCAGAAATGCTGGTTCATTCGGTTGTGGAATTGATGTTTTGGCTTTAGGTTCAGGTAGTGGATATGACCAAGCTGGGAATTATTCGGTAAATTTAGGAGATGATTCCGGACAAAGTAACGCCGGTGTGGAATCTGTTTCTGTAGGAAGATTTGCAGGCGAAGTTTTTAGTGGTCTAAATTCAGTGTCATTAGGTTCATATGCTAATAAGAATACCGGAGGAACTTCGTCTGTCAACAATACTATTTGTATAAATGCAACCGGTGTTGAATTAAATTCTGTAAATCCAAGTTCATTTACGGTAAAACCTATAAGACCAAGTCCTGATGTGACATTAGAAAATTTACAATTGTATTATGATTCAGTTTCCGGTGAAATAAAATCTGGTGCAATAAATTCTGGAAGTATTGGTTCATTAAGTCAAGTTTTGGCTGTCGGTAATTCTGGAAATAACATTAATTTAACCGGTGATTTGGATTGTAGTGCTATACGACTTGTAAGTAGCATAGACTGGGCATATACAACGCCAACATCATCATTGACGACCGTAGGAATTCCTTTGACAGGTTTGACAAATGCATATACGGGAACATTACCCACAAGTCCGGTTCCTCATACAGGTGATGTATTTACTTTTAAAAATAATACCGGAGCTACAATAAATGCTGGAGATATTGTTCAATTTTCTGATGATTTTTCAGATGTAAATGGTATAAAAATATATGCAGCTTCGGCAAGTCAATCTAATCAAAATTGTATGCCTATTGGAGTTTGTGTTCAAAATGCAACAACCGGAAATTCATGTTTCGTTTGTACAAAAGGTTTCACAACTTGCAAAGCTATTGATGGAAGTTATGTTAAAGGTCAAATGTTAGGTTGTGCACCGGGAGGTTCAGTTAATGCTTCACAAATTACTACAAATAATGTTGGAATTATCGGTGTGTGTATGGAAAGTAAAGTTATAACAACTTCGGGTTCAGGATTATTGGTTTGGATTAAACCTGATTTTAAATTGTGATTTAATATATATATATATATATCAGATGTCTTCTTTTGGAAATGATATTGTGTGTAAAAATATACAATGTAATACGGTAAATGGAAATGCTCCTACCGGGGGGTCTACTAAGTGGCAAAACCTACCCGGTGGTAATGATATAGAAAGGACCGTTGGTGACGTATACGTAAACAATTTATACGGCAGAGACGTTTTGAATACTTCAATTATAAATTTTCGATATTTGAAAAATATTTTAAATAATGGAAAGGCACAAATTGAATTGAAGGATGGAACTGATAATAGTGTTATAATCGTTACAGGCAGTGAACTGCAAGTAAATACAACTTTCGGTTTGATAGTAAACGGTGATGCAAAAATCAATGGAAAAACAGAACTGGTCGCACCAGATAATACCACAAATCTTGATTTATTTGGAAATAAAACATCAGGTAATAGTTTCATAAGTTTAAATACCTCAGGTGTGGATTTATCGAGTGTTTCAACGATATATTTTATAAATTTTCAAACGAAACCTGATTCAGCTGTACCTAAATTTTTTAGTATCAATATGAAAGGTGATATAATAGGATGTAGTGATATAGAATGCAATAACATTATAATTAATGCACAATTAGGTTCCAAGACAAATTTAGAATTACAAGGGCCAAAATCTGCTAATTCAACATTTATAGATTTGAATACATCACTGGTTGATGAAGCAGCATTTGATTCAGTGTATGCTTTGCAGTTTCGAAAACGACCTGATATACCATCAAATGAATTTTTTAGAATTAACATGTTAGGTGATATCCGAGGTGCTAATTTAATAAAAGCTGATACTGTTCAAACTCCTTTCGCGGATATAAATATTTTGAAAGTAAATAAAGAATTGAATTATGAAGAAATTTCAAGAGTAACTACGCTTTCAGCACCCGGAAATGAAAATATACGAACCATTCAATTTCCTAATGATAGTTTCATTATTTACTTGGATTTTGCTACTATAGCTACTGATGGTACAGACGATATCAAGTTCAAGATAACACACGCCGATACTTCAATTCAACCAAAGATTGGTACGGAATATCTTTTGAGATGTTCAACGATAACGGTCAATACCACAAAAGCAAAAAGATTTACATTAAATTCAAGTGTAAATTATATTGAAGCTGATGACGAAGTTGAGTTAAGAATAACGGACATTTCCGGTGAACAATTTGCAAATAACACTTTACGTTTTGTATTGGAATTGATACGTATACCGTATATTTAGTAATAAATTTCTTCGGTTTTTTTCAGGGGGACAAAAAACCTCAAAAAAATAAAATCCACTTAAAGAGTGTAACTCAATAGTGTAAACAATCAACCATGAATACATTAGACTTACATTGTTGGATTGAACGTAAGGATGGTTCTATTTATGACCCAACTCCGATAATGAATGAAGATTTTATTTTTATGTTTCGTAATATAAGTGACAAAACAAGATATTATGAAAAATATGAAGGTGATGAATTAAAAGATGCTTGCATCAATGTTTTTGATGTTATCAAAAAATTTGAAAAAGATAATGAAAAAAATGGAATTAGTACAAGAACTCAAGTAAAAAAGAACAAATATTCTTTACCAAGTTTATGTTTTTTGAATGCTTATTATTGGGTACAAGACCATAAAGGTAAAGGTAAAATGAAAATAGGAAAAATGGGTTGGAAAACAAATAAAGGAAACATATGGTGGGAATTTGGATAAATAATTTAAGAACAATTAACATATAACTTATTGAAAACTTAATCAATATTTACTTTTCATTTACTTATAAGTTTTAATCTTTATCTTTTATATTTTGTTTTTATTTTACATTTATTATTATTATTTTTATTGTAGATTTTTTATTTATTTTTTATTGTATACACATTTAATCACGTAATTTATTCTCAATTTATTACGTAATTATTTCTTGTATTTATTATTTAGTTATTTTGTGGGGGGGCTATAATCGGTACTTAACTACTTATGCTGAAAAGGGTTTAATCAACTTTGATCATATAGGTCATAACCTTGACTATTTTTATGCAGCAGCAAAAGAAGAGAACAGACTACCTACACTTCAGGAAAAATTTTCAAAGTTCAAAAAGATGGAAGAGATTTACAAGTCTTACCATGATAAGCATGGTTTTGTTATCTCCAAAAAGTCCTAACTTCTTTTTATTTCTGGGTGTTTACCACAGGATATTTTTGCTCAGTTGTAAAGTCCATGTAAAGATGCAAAATGTAAAACATAATTTGTAGGATATATATTTTAGGTAATAGTGACAGAGACACTTTTTATATAAATAATAGTAGTTAATTTTTGCTGCTTTTAATCTAAAGTATTTGGAATAATAAATTCATTAAAGTTTCTTCTAAAGCCACTTGGATGTGTAGATTTTTTATGTAAATCAATGAATAAGAAATCATGTGCTGATTGAATTGCTTTATCATAAACTTGGAAAAAGGTATCTTGATTTATTTCACCACTACATTCCTCAGCAATTTTCTCTAACTCTTTTATATTTTTATTTTTGAAAACTAATAAATGAGTTAAGTTACCTCTTATTGATTTATTTAAACCCATTTGGTTACTTGTATAATTTTGTGTTGCAAATAATAGAGTAACTCCCAAGGCACCATTTTTTAATTTACCTTTATGACGGTGAGTAGTTACAAGTTGATTTAATTTAGCTCTTGGTAACATTATATCATTTCCTTGTACATCATCTAATAAAACCACAATCACCGGCATTTTCCCATTATACTTATGTTCCGGTGGATTATACATTGTGTCCTCAAATTCAATTAATAATTCATTTGGAATATCATGAATTGATTTTGTTTTATCTTTTAACATTTTATTCAATTTCTTCCACCTCTTTAACTTTTCATGATATTCTTCGTATTCTTGAGCTTCGGTGTCAAGAATTTCTTCTATTTTTTGGGGAGCTTCAATTGAAGGTTCCAATATATCTTCATTGTCCAATGGTAAATCTTTAAAATAATGTGCATTATTGTGGTATGTAGGGCTCACCAAAATCAATCTATCT
The DNA here is from genome assembly GCA_001247695.2 of Cymbomonas tetramitiformis. Taxonomy (NCBI): domain Eukaryota; kingdom Viridiplantae; phylum Chlorophyta; class Pyramimonadophyceae; order Pyramimonadales; family Pyramimonadaceae; genus Cymbomonas; species Cymbomonas tetramitiformis. Next base: position 25,010 of record LGRX02013498.1, on the reverse strand, counting down.
AAAGCATTATTCTTTTTCATTAATCTTAATAAATTAGAAAAGCTGCAAGTCTTACCTACTCCTCTTTTTGCCACTGCAAGAATAACGGCATGCATATTAATAAAATCACTGTCTGTATTTATATTGAATGCTCCACCTTTTGGTAGTTTAATTTCGTAATCTTTATTTTTTAATTTTTGAGTTTGTAACATTCAATTTTTCTATTAATATTATAATTCAGGAAATAAACTTCTATACGCTTTATCATAATGAGTATTTGTTTGTTTAGGTGATTGAGGGCTATTATCTATATTTTTATTATTTCTTTTTTTGGAAATTCTTTTCTTTTTAACTATAACTTCCGGTTCACTTTCACTAGAACTAGAAGTTTCATGTATTTCCTCAATAATAACTTTTGGTTTTTTCTTTGTACTTTTTTTATTTTTCACAACTTCTTTTTTTACTTCTGGTTCAACTTTAATTTCGTCTTTTTCCGGTTTCCGGTGATTTTTTATTACTTCTTTTGCATCTAATATTTCTTTTTGATTTTCAAGATCTTTTGCTATTTTGATATTCTTCTTTTCTTCGGCTTTCAATTTTCGTACTTCTAAAGCTTTTAATCTTGCATTTTTCAATCTTTCTAAAGTTTTTTCATCTGTAATTTTTTCACCTTTTTTATAACCCATTATTTATTTTTAATTAGAATATAATAGATATAAAAAGAAATTAATATTTCTAAACATTATTAGTATTTTCTTCTTGTTCTAATATTTTCCTCTTACAATTTATACAAGGTGAATTTATAGTTTCACATCTCGAATACCTAATACCGGTAAATATTGCGCCTATAATAAGAATAATTCCTGAAACAAATGCTTGAAAATCACATGAATTGTTTAAAATATCCATTTTTATATAACTTAAACAATTTAAAAATATTTTTGGTTATTATATTATATCCAATATATATGGAGAAAGTTATTTCAAAGTTTGGAAATACTTATTATAAAAAATCGAGTGAAAAGAATAATTTAGATGTCGCAAAACATTATAAAAATAATAAAGATAAAGTTTTAAAACAACGCATCTTAAATTTACGAATCAAAAGAGGTTTGCCCATCAAAGCAAATTCCGTCAAATTATACAATATCACTATTGATGATATGATTCAAGCTTTAAAAAAATCATCATTCGACATACCTAAACAATATGAATTACTAACACAATACTCAAAATTATTGTGATTTTTTAGTGCAAAGTACTAACCCAATTGAGCTTAAAGAAATAATCTTATATATATATTATAAAAGCCTCTCCCATGTCCAAACTTAACACCTCAAATATTAAACTTACACCTAGTCAATGGAAAGCTTTCAACATTGAAATAAAGGATGCAAAAACTAGAAAAGATTTTGCTGATTTACAAGATATTCTAGAAAGTTTTAAAATAATAAATGGAAGGAAAAAATCTAAAAACATTATTACAAAAAATGATAATGAAAAATCGTTGAAAACAAAAATTAAAGACAAATACAATGGAAAATCTAAAACTTTCAAAAAATACCGTGAAATTTCACGAAAAAATATAAATAAAAAGAAAAATGAAAAGGTTAACAAATTTGTAAATAATGTAAAAACTGATATTAAAAATATCAAAGAAATTAAAAAAACCAAACGCACCGAGTATATCGATAAATTTAAAACTAGAAAAGATATCTACGGACCAATAGATTTTAATCTTTTTGAAATAAAAGGTTTACGTAGATTTGTTCCCGAAGCATCAAGTGATGACAAACAATTGATATCATTTGAGTTACAATTTGAAGATAATTATGTAATAAAAAACGATGACATTTATTTAGGTTATCATCCTGAAAATTTACAAAAAGCTATCGAAAAAATAGCTCAAAGTGAAAAATTAAAAGAACATGGATTTATTAAAAGTATTACTCTCTTTGTCCACACCGTTAAAGCTATTAAAGGTGGTTCGGCGAATCCACAATCGAGAAATAAAGAAGAACGATTCAAAAAGAAAAGTTGTATTACATTGAACAACAATAATAATCAATGTCTTGATATTTCTCTAGCTATTTTGCAACATTTACATTGTAAAGAAACCAACAAAACATTTTGGAAAACGTTGATTCACGTTAAAAGACCACAAACACGGACAAAATTAGGAAATGAAATTAGAAAATTAGTCGGTATCGACCCTCATAAGCAAATTGATGTTTTAAGAGACATTCCAATATATGAGAAAGCATTAAATGCACATATTGTTGTTTATCAAGAGCATAGTGTTGTTGGACAACGTAAAATTTATCCTAGTGGTGACAACCAAATATTCGATGATGACAAAAATGTATACTTTATATGTTATGACGCTGAACAAGAACATTATGAACCAATTACCAACATCGTTGCATTTTTAGATACTCGTTCAAAATCATGTCCACGGTGTTTTAGTACTAAATGTATTTTTAAAGATAAAAAAAATCAATATGACAAAAAATTAGTGCATAGAATATATTGTAAAAAATGTGACCGACACTTTTTTAATAAGGATTGTCATGACCATCATCTAAAATCTACATGTGATAAAGTGCATTATTGCAAAGAATGTCATACACATTATGAAACTAAAATTAAACATACATGTGGTCATTCAACATGTAAGAATTGTGAAGATTATTGCGACTTAAATCATCATCAATGTTATATTCAACAAGTAAATAAAAAGGACCCAATTGAAAAACTTGCCTTTTTCGATTTCGAATGTACACAAGAAACGAAATATTTAAATGAAAAGACTAGAGAGTTTCATTATAAACATCATATGAATTTAGCAATTACTCAATATTTAGATGACACCAAAAATCCAAAGAGTCATGACAATTTGGTCGAAGGATTTGAACATCATGACATGCATTCATTTTTGGAATTTCTATTTAGTGCAAAACATAAAGGATACACCTTTATTGCACACAATGGTAAAGCTTATGATTTCTTGCTCATTTTTGAAGCAATATTAGTAATGCATCAATTCGATGATAGTAAAAAAATGCCAGAAATTATTAGAGTTGGGAATAAAATAATGAAGTTGACCTATTTAGGAGTCACACTAATTGATAGCATAAATCATTTTAGTTGTGGTCTTGCAAAGTTACCAAAGACATGGGGTTTAGAAAATGACGTACAAAAAGGGTACTATCCTCATCTTTTTAACAAAAAGGAAAATTGGAATTATACCGGCAAAATACCTAGTAGACACTACTTTTGTCCGGAACAAATGAAATGTGAAGAGAAAGAAAAATTCGATATTTGGTATAATGAAAAATGTGATGACAAAGATTTTGTTTGGAACAATAAAAATGAATTACGAAAGTATTGTTCAAATGATGTTTTAATACTTCGTAAATCATGTTTGGAATATCGTAGTGTTTTATTGGAAGCATGTGAAACTGACCCATTTAACTTTATGACTATTGCATCGACGGCACAACACATTCATCGAAAAGACATTATGCCAAAAAATAGCATTGGATATTATAGAATAAAAAAGCAAAGTAAAGTGTGTGCTGAATGGATCAATTATTTAGAACATTCAAGAGGTATCAAAATAATTAGAGAATATAAAATTCCAAAAACAAATTTTATTGCCGACGGCTATTGCAAAGAAACAAATGAAATATTCGAATTTAATGGTGATCGATTTCATGGTAACCCAGCAATTTACAACCCCAACCATAAAGCAAATGTATCAAGAGACACTAATATAACATTTGGTGATTTACTTAGGAAGACTGAGGCGAAAAAAGAAAAATTAGAAAATATGGGTTATATTGTTAAAGATATTTGGGAATGTGATTGGAAAAGTGATAAAAATAATGAAAATTCAGTAATCGACTTTATGAAAAATTACAAACCTGATCTTGTAATTAGAGATGCATTTTGTGGTGGGAGAACAAATCCAGAGCAATTATATTGGAAAAAGAAATTTGGTGAAACATTAAGGTATCTCGACTTTACTAGTTTATATCCTTGGGTTATGAAGTATTGTGAGTATCCTATAGGCTTTGATGAACAATTTAAAAATGTTTCGGTTAAAGAATATTTATCGAGGTATAAAAATCAAACTGAAAAGTTTTTCGGTGTTATATATTGTAAAGTTAAGCCTCCCAAAAATTTACAATTTCCGGTTTTACCATGTAGAGATAATGGTAAATTGAAATTCACTTTACATGAACAAGAAGGAACTTGGAGTACCATTGAAGTTGATAAAGCTATTGACATGGGATATGAATTATTGGAAATTTATGAAATTAGACATTGGAAAGAACGTTCTACAAAACTGTTTGCACCTTATGTAAACAAGTTTTTGAAAATCAAACAAGAAGCAAGTGGATACCCTGAATGGGTAAAAACTGAACAAGATAAAGACAAATATATAAAACAATATTTTGAAAGAGAAGGTATTCTTTTAGACAAATCTCAAATTAAGAAAAACCCCGGAAAACGAGCCGTGGCAAAGATGTACCTAAACAGTTTGTGGGGCAAATTCGTTCAACAATTAAACAAAATGAAAACTAAAATTATAAATGAACCAAGCGACTTTTATGCAATGGTGTTTGACGAAGAATATGAAATGAATTACGAATTTGCGGGTATTAAAGGAAACGAAAAGTGTATCATGAATTATAGATATAAAGATGAATATTTTGAGGGTCCCGACAAATGTTCAACTAGCGAAATTATTGGAGTATTTACAACGGTTTATGCAAGATTAAAGTTGTATGATTTGTGCGAAAAAGTAGGGTTTGACAATGTGTTATATACTGATACCGACTCGTGTATTTACATTGAAAAGCAAGGAGTAAATGATCATATTTACAAAAATGAATTAGGTGACTTTTTAGGTGAATTAACTGATGAACTTTATGATGATAAAAGAAACATTATAAAATAGAATGCATTGAATATGCAGCCACCGGACCAAAAAGCTACACCCTACAATTTTCAAATGCCGAGCCTCTTACCAAATCTAAAGGATTTTATTTATCACACCAAAATAGTAAAATTATTAATCATGAATCAATGGTACGTATGGTTAAGAATTTGACTGATAAAATTGATGATAAATATGCTGAGTTGACATATAATGTGATTAGAAAACGCAAAAGAAATGGCAAGCAAGAAGTATTATGTCCACAAGGCTTGGAGACAAGAGTTGAAACTAAGGTATATGCTAAAGGTTGGACTGAAAATTTAAAAGGTACCTTGGACGAACTTAATTTAGAGTTTGAAGAGATACAAGATCAATTGGAAGAAGTTGATAAAATAAACCCATATCAATTACGACCTGAGGGATATAACTTATCTTAAATCAATTTCTAAATCATCATCTTTATTGTTTTTATTTTGACTACGAGTTCTTTTAGATAATCTATTTGAACCTGAAATTCCTTCCTTTTTAGTTTTTCTTTCTTTTTTATTTTGTTTTGTTACTAATTCTTTCACGGTAGGTTCATCTTTATTTTTACTTTGATTTGAAACATTACCTTTCACTTCGAGCAATTCTCTTGGTTTATATTTTCTTGCTAAAGTTTCGTTGTTGTCTTCTATTACATAAGACAAGCCTTCCATTTTTTTAACTTTATAAACTTTAGTACTCCATCGTTGAGTTTCTTTATTAAAAGTTTTAGTTTTAATTTTAATTCTAACTTTGTCTCCAGGTTTAATATCAATTTTAGAAAGTAGTTTCGTTAATATATTTCTTTTTAATAAAATATTTCTTAAAATTCTATCTTCATTCATATCATTCGGCGCAGCTTTATCTATATTTGCTACATTTTGCGTTTCATTATAATTCTTTACAATAGTATCTAATTGATTAATCCAATTTACAGTATTTTTACTTTTATAATGAAATTCCAATTTATATTTTATTGTTCTATTAAATCTCTCTATCATTCCCATAGTTGTATGGTCTTCGGTTTCATTTGTAAAATGCTCTATATTTTTATCTTTTAAAAGTTTTTTCATTATTTTATTTGTGAATTCGCTCCCGTTGTCGGTTGTTAATACATTCATTTTCGAATCCTTTATCAATTTTCTCATTGCGGGAATCACCCCTTCGGCTGCCTCTATATTCTTATTATTCTTATCTTTTACCGTTTTTGATTTTAATCCATAGGCATATCCTTTTCTTGTATTTATATTTATCCCCGTTAGCATAACTGCATAACCTTTATTTTGGTTTTTTAATTTTGGGATAAAAGCCAAATCAGCGTGAATATAAATTTTATCTGGATTTTTACCATAAATAGGAAATAATTCTTTTCTATTTATTCTATTTTTTTGAGAAAATGTTTGATTTATTTCAGTTGCTTCAACCGCTTCCTTAACTTGTTTTTGTGTAACTTTGTATCCCTTTGATTTTAATTTTGTTGTGAATGAACTTACACTCGAATATCCAATTTCAGGGTCTAAATAGAAATCTTGTATTTGTTTCTCGGTGATTGATTTACTCATTTATTTCTTTATTATATATCATCAGTGAATAAAAATATTTTTTCATTTGTAATATTATTTCTATCTAAAAGCATTTGATCAATTTTATATGAAATACCATACATTTTATTCATTATATAAAATCCAGGAATTCTAATAATAGATTGTATTTTTGTATTCATTGTGTTCTCTTTTGTAATTTCTATTTCTTCTCCAGATGTTTTATTATATAAATTTGAGTCTCCATTGTCTAATTGACATTTAAATAAATTTGAATAATTTTGATTTTGATTTACTTTGATCGAGCTATTAAAAAGTTCTTTCAAGTTTGAAAGTTTGAAAGTATCTTTGGAAAAATATTTTATTTGATTTTCATAAATATGATTGACAATTTTATCCTCTATAGCTAATATAATATTTTCCATATCTTCAATTAAATTAAACGAAATATTATACCGGTCACTACCTTCAAAGTTGTTAACTCCAAATGGACAATGCATTTTTGGTGTTTCCAAATATAACGGCTTTTGATCATATTGAATACTTATAAACTTATATGGTTTAGATTTATTTTTTATTTTTGTAAAATCAACATTTTCAATACTCAATTTTTCAATATCAAAATTATTATATTTAACTACCGAAATCATTTTATTAAATTAAGTTATAATATTTATTTTTTAAGTTAGTTTATGTTTTTAACTTTAAGACACCGACTCCCTTCGGTATATACTCACAATGGCTTCTACTTCTAATCTTCATGGTATTCAAAACATGGTCGATGATGTGAAAACCAAGCTAACAAACGAAGAATATTTGAAATTTTGTGATCTTTTGAAAAATCAATATAATAATGAAGAAAAGTCAACTTACTTAATTTGTGAAATTGAGTTCATAAAACCATGTATAGTTCCTTATACAATTACGGAACTTATTGAGGACAACGATGGTTGTTTATTCAATATAACAACCACTATTAAAACAAAAATTATAAAAATAGAAAAATCCATGCATGATAAAATTCACGAGCAAATAGTGACCCAAGGGTACCATCGATGGCATACAAATGTTAGCCCTAATTGCACCATCTTGAAAACAAAAGACACATACGACTTGACAATAAATGATGGAATTTATAGAGGAAATGTAGACGGCGTAGTAATAATAAGTATTAAAATCATAGGAGTTGCAAAGTAAAATCAAATTAATGACATTTTTTTTAATTATTTTATTTATGATTTTTTAAATTTATTATTTTTATATTTATTTCACCAATTTACGATAAATATTATATTATTTATTATATTATATTATATTATTATGGTAAGAGCAAATCAAGCACAACCACAACGAAGACGGAATAATAGAATTTATTGTGGATACAAGGATCCTCCATCTTTAGGTCGTCCGTTCGGGAATAAAGTACAATGTAAGGCTATTGGTCAATTAAGACGTTTTGGGAGGATTTTAAGAGCACCTCATCCAGCCGATAGACAACAAAATAGGCGAAATAGATAATTTAAAAAAACTATAGGAATTAAAAGTTAAAATCAAATATATTATTACTAGTTTTATTTTATTGTTGCAATTATAATAATTTTTTCTAATTTATCATATTTATATTTATTCCACCGGAAACTCTCACCGAACCGGATAAATTCACCGGAAGCTCACCGGAAGCTCACCGGACCGGATAAATTCACCGGAAGCTCACCGGAATTGTCTAGGGTTTGGATGGTAGTAGGATGTTGTAGGGTTTGGCGATAAGATTTTACCCCAACCCTAGGCGCAGCCTAGGGTTTTGTTGGTGGGGGAAAATTTTGTCGCCAAACGCTACATCATACTACTTTGTCGGAGGTATTACAAGGGCATATGGTGGCAGGTATGGAATACTTCGTGCACCTCAAGCCAGGATCGGTGCTCACTTCTGACGGCGGTAGCACAGCTGGCCTTTTCCAGTGGGTGCAAGAGCACCAGATCAAGCTTATATACCGGTGCGTAGGTCTTTCTTAAATTGAACACCTTCTGTTAGTAACAAACGTCTTTTTGACTGCACTATCAAACCACTTAGGGCATCCAAGCCAAGTGGCTAGCCCTATGGTTGGGGGAAAATTCTATTGGTCATCGCACACACATACTACTTCTTACGTGTCAGACCCTAGGATGACCCTAAGATGACGTGTCAATTCCGGTGAGCTTCCAGTGATATATATGGTAGGCTTTCCGGCGAAATGAATATAAATATGACAAATTAGGGAAAATTTTGTAATTTTAATCACTATCACTTAGAAAACATTCACCATATTTAATGTGCACTTGGACACTTAAATCTTGAAAAGGGATAAATCCATTATAATTCAAATTAAATCTATTTCCCATGCTTATGTGATGACAGTCTCTTAAATTTTGTAACCCGTAGTCAAACAAATGTATTGGTCATAAGCTGTTCCGATAAGACGGAACTCCACTGAAATTTTTGCGGAGTCAGAAATTCTGACCAATGATCTTCCTCGAGCGTTTCCTCATTGATTTCTGTTGTCCAAAGTCCAATTTCTGTCACCCAGAGCTATCTACAAGAAATGATTCACAATCAACATGTGCATGCTTGTGCCATCATAGAATTTTGGGAATTAAAAATTGGATTCGATGCAAGGATGGATGCGATGGATGGAAGGATGTTTAAGTTAGAACATCTTTGTAGCAAATTTTATAAGAATAGGACAATCGCATCCATGTGTATAGCAATCTTGATTTATAAACAGCACTCAGAAAAATTTCCTCCTGAACTTTGATCATTTATATCAGTAGTATACTACCGACTATAGCGTACCACAAACCCTATTGACTATGACAACCCTAGAGACTACAAAAAATAATAATAAATACTAGAAAAAACCCTAAAGAAATAATTACGTAATAAATAGAGAATAAATTACGTGATTAAATGTAAGTTTAAAATAAAAAGATAAAGATAAAAATTGTAAGTAAATAAAATGTAAATTAATTAATGTTTCAATAAGATATATGTTAATTGTTTTTAAATCATTTATCCAAATTCCCACCATATGTTCCCTTCAATTGTTTTCCAACCCATTTTCCCAATTTTCATGCTACCTTTACCTTTATGGTCTTGTAACCAATAATAAGCATTCAAGAAACATAAACTTGGTAAAGAATACTTGTTCTTTTTAACTTGGGTTCTTAAACTAATTCCTTTTTCTTTATTTTCTTTCTCCATTTTTTTTTGATAATGTTCCAAACATCAATGCAAGCTTCTTTTAAGTCATCACCTTCATATGCCTCATAATATCTTGTCTTGTTTTTTATATTACGAAACATGAAAATGAAATCTTCAACCGTCGGCCGGGTTTTCTATGAACCAATATTTCGGTTTAAAATAATTTATGATTTCAATGGTTCTTTTCACTATGTTGTCGGTCAAATATAGATTCCTAGGTTTTCTTCTATGAGCTTTGGAATATTCGGTGCAAGGTGGACTAGCCCAAATTATATCAAATTCTTTTGGAAAATACTTTTCTTTGTAATTCCATTCAAGTATATCACATTGTATTGTTGGATTATACCTTTTCATAATGTCTAATGTTATTATTTCACAATTTTCAAAATTTGCGTTTTTTGTTAAAATTTCATTTGAAAAAGATTTTGTTCCACAAAAGAGTTCTAATATTTTCATTGTTATTATAAAATGACTTGTAATTACACAACAAGTGAACATACGAAAAAAAACGCAAAAAAATTAAATGTTGTTGTAAAGCTTTCCACAAATAAGAACAAGAAATTAGATGTCTTTGATAAGAAGTCCGGTAAGAAACTAGCTAGTATTGGTGCTTGTGGAATGTTAGACTATCCTTCTTATATCAAGTCAAAAGGAATTGAGTATGCACAAAAAAGAAGAAGACTTTACAAGCTAAGACATAATAAAGATAGACTTGTGAAAGGTTCTAATGGATTATATGCCGACAAGTTATTATGGTAGATATAATAAGAAAAACTCTTTTAAGTTCCAAGAAGACTTTTGTATGAGTACTTACTGTATGATAAATATATGACTGAAAGCTTATATCAACTCTAAACCCAAACCCAAACCCAAACCCAAACCCAAACCCAAAACCAAACTTATTCAAACAAACTATGCCTAACCGACGTGCAACTCGTGCTAACGTAGCAAAGCAAACTATTGTGGAGGAAGAAATAGTTTTGGATTGTGAGGACGAAGGATTCGAACCTTCTCAAATCCCGCAACCACGTGCTCATCCCGGCGATCGAGTGACCAAGGAACAAGAAGTTCAAACCGATCATGTTGAAGAAGATACTATAGGAATACCTAGGGATCTTATACACTTTGTTCCCTGCAAGGAAAGGCGCCGTTATTACTGGCATTGCCGCGCCTTAATACATTCCTTAACTAACACGCGACTTGAGGAAAAATGCGAACACTACGTTGACTCTCCCACATATCAAAAGACAACACCCTCAAAAGAAAGGTTCACGTGCGATGTATGCGAGTATAAAACGTGCAGAGCATGTATTGCTTCAAACTCGGAAGAGGACATGTTGGACTATTTTGACATCCCTCACTTTAAAGACGATAGATATGACGAGGACGAAACAACCTATTTATGCAAGCAATGCAAACATGCCTTTAGCCAAGTGTAATAGAAACAAAATAGAACACCAATTGTATTACACTAGCATATTAATAATAATACTATTGTTACATAGACATACTTGTCTTTTTGTTTGTACCAATGTAAACACTCTATTATGCTACTAGTTTGCAAGTCTTGCCTAATTGCCCAACTTAGGGGCCTTGTTAGCTTCAGCGAAGTCTTTCGCAGTCCTAGCGACTGCTCCTGCTATGCGCTTCAGGAGGCCTTTCTCCTCTACACTTGTGGTGCTCTTTCCAGAAACGACTTTCGCATTCTCTGCTTCTTCTTCCTCACGTTCAGCTGCCTCCAAAAGAGCTCGCAATTCTGCAGCCTTAAGTTTTTTCTTGAACTTTGCTTCTTTCTCTGCCTCTTCTCTCTCCCTCTCCTTGTGAGCCTTACCCACTTCGTAATTGGCAAGTGTTTCTAATACGTGGTCAAACCACTTGTCCTTGTCGCTTGCTTCTAGTTTCTGAAAAACTGACAAAAAAAGCTCCTCATCCGAACTGAGCGAACCAACACCTGCAGAAGATATTTCATATTTGCATTCGACAACGCGGTTCTTGACCACATGCCCAAGCGTTATGTACTTGAGGCCATGCTTCACTTCCTTCTTCTCAAATAGTTTAGGTACGGCCGTGTTACATCCCAAACCGCATAGTTTTGGGCGACTTTCATCCGTTGAACCTAAACGAAACAAAATGTTTTCCTTGGCACGATTTACTTCAATTTCGTGGGATTCTAGCTTTCCTTCAGCGATGTAGTCATCGGTAACCTCTTCACACTGTGTCTCAAACATTTTGAAAAATTCGTGAGTTTGACAGTCTCTGCGCACGGATTAAGTTTCTTGAATTTCCCCTACTGTCCCACTTTACACCTGTCGTGAAGGTTCTGTAGGTAGAATAATTTGGATTGAAATGTTCTACCTCGAGCGAATCTTCTCGATCGAAAGATTCTTCCTGAAGAACATAGCAGGTGATGTATTAACTATGTAGATTCTGCGTTAAGAATCTTTAAGGTCAAAAGATTCTCAATGAAGAACTTTTCGATCGAGATTATTCTTTATCGAGAAATTCAGTAAGGCGTTCGACATATTTTACGCCTGCGACACATAGTACGTGCAAGCGACAGGCCTGTTGTCCCATTTTACGGCTGCGACACAGGTGTGATAACCATTTTCAAGATGTCTCAAAATTCTCAGGGTATAACTATTTCAGGGTCTTGCGATGGTACCTGTAAATATTACAAGAGAGATGGCAGTTTATGTAAAAGGTCAGTGGAAAATGGGGACGGCGTTCGTAGGTGTGGATACCATACGCCCGAGGGACTCTCAAAAGCGAAAGAGCGCATGGAAAAAGCTTTAGAAGCGAAACGAGCTAAGGCTGAGGGTAAAGCCTCACCAGTGAAGAAACCTGCCAATGCCAGTAAGAAAGCAATGACTAAGGTATCAAAGGAGGTGACTGAAGCAGGGCCTTCTAAGAGCAAAAAGAGAAAGTCCGATGTTGTGTCAGTTCCTAACGAGTCGTCAGAAGAAGAATCGGAAGAAGAGGAACTTGAGGACTACGACTTATATATTGACGACAATATTACCGATGAACACGGTAAGTGGCCTCAACACTGGGATGACTGTGGGCCGCCAAAGTTTGCTGAGTGGCGAGAGCATGGACCTTGGGTCACTATGCACGAAATGAACGTAGAGAGGGCTCTGCGACGCCAGACTCAAAAAAGGTTAACGAAAACCGAAAAGAAGGTAAAGACTCTTGAAAAGGAGTTGAAGGAGCTGCGCAATTTTCGAGTAACTTTTAAGGAGTGGGCTCAAACGTTTCGTACTGTGTCAATGGCCTCAAGCCAGCCTCCTCCTCTTGAAAGCCAAAGTGCTGAGCAAGCAATTGAAGACACTCCGGAAGTGTCCGAAGGTGCAGAAGTTGGGGAACCAGAAGACGAGGACCTTTGTTAATTGGTAGTTACTGCGATGACCTGTGCTATATATCTTTATTATTTCTTTTTTTAGAAATTCTTTTCTTTTTAACTATAACTTCCGGTTCACTATCGCTAGAAGTAGAACTTTCATGTATTTCCTCAATAATTACTTTTGGTTTTTTCTTTGTACTTTTTTTATTTTCTGCAACTTCTTTTTTTACTTCCGGTTGAATTTCAATTTCTTCTTTTTCCGGTTTTTTATGATTTTTGATAATTTCTTTTGCATCTAATATTTCTTTTTGTTTTTCAAGATCTTTTGCAATTTTGATATTTTTCTTTTCTTCGGCTTTCAATTTTCGTACTTCTAAAGCTTTTAATCTTGCATTTTTCAATCTTTCTAAAGTTTTTTCATCTGTTATTTTCTCACCTTTGCGGTAACCCATTGTTTTATTAGAATATAATAGATATAAAAAGAAATTAAAATTTCTAAACATTAATAGTATTTTCTTCTTGTTCTAATATTTTCCTCTTACAATGTATACATGGTGAATCGATAGTTTCACATCTCGAATATCTTATACCGGTAAATATTGCGCCTATAACTAATATCAATCCACTTATAAAACTTTGAAAATCACATGAATTGTTTAAAATGTCCATACTATATAATTTTAAATAATTTAAAAAATAATTTTGGTTAATATATATTATCCAACATAATGGAGAAGGTTATTTCAAAGTTTGGAAATACTTATTATAAAAAATCAACTGAAAAGAATAATTTAGATGTCGCGAAACATTATAAGAATAATAAAGATAAGGTTTTAAAACAACGTATATTAAATTTACGAATTAAAAGAGGTTTACCTATAAAAGCAAATTCCGTTAAATTGTACAATATTACTATTGATGACATGATTCAAGCTCTTTAAAAATCATCATTCGACATACCAAAACAATACGAATTATTAACACAATACTCAAAATTGTTGTAGATTTTTAGTGCAATGTACTAACCTAGTTTAACTTAAAGGAATAATCTTCTATATATATTATAAAGCCTTGCCAATGTCCACACTTAACACCTCAAACGTCAAATTAGCACCTTCACAATGGAAAGCAATCGAGATTGAAATGAAAAATGCCAAAACTAAAAAAGATATCGCTGAATTGAAAGACATTGTACAATCTTTTAAAATAATAAATAAAAGAAAAAAATCAAAAGAAATTGTGACAAAAAATGATTATGAAAAATCGTTGAAAAAAGAAATTAAAAACAAATATGATGAAAAATCTAAAACTTTAAAAAAATACCGAGAAATTTCACGAAAAAATATAAATAAAAAGAAAACTGAAAAGGTTCAAAAATTCGTAAATAATGTAAAGACTGATATAAAAAATATCAAAGAAATTAAAAAAAGTAAACGCACCGAGTATATCGATAAATTCAAAACTAGAAAAGAAATTTACGGTCCAATAGATTTTAATTTGTTTGAAATTAAAGGTTTACGAAGGTTCGTGCCCGAAGCATCGAGTGGTGACAAACAATTGATATCATTTGAATTACAATTTGAAGATAATTATGTAATAAAAAATGATGATATTTATTTAGGCTATCATCCTGAAAATTTGCAGAAAGCTATTGAAAAAATAGGTCAATCTGAAAAGTTAAAAGAACATGGGTTTATTAAAAGTATTACTCTTTTTGTTCATACCGTTAAAGCTATTAAAGGTGGTTCGGCGAATCCACAATCAAGGAATAAACATGAAAAAGAAAAGTTGCATTACATTAAACAACAATAATAATCAATGTTTTGATATTTCTCTAGCTATTTTGCAACATTTACATTGTAAAGAAACCAACAAAACATTTTAAAAAACACTAACTCACGCAAAAGGACCCCAAACACGGACAAAATTAGGAAATAAAATTAGAAAATTAGTCGGTATTGACCCTCATAAACAAATTGATGTTTTGAGAGACACTCCAATATATGAGAAAGCATTAAATGCACATATTGTCGTTTATCAAGAGCATAGCGTTGTTGGACAACGTAAAATTTATCCTAGTGGGGACAATCAAACATTTGATGATGACAAAAATGTATACTTACTTTATATGTTATGACGCTGACCAAGAACATTATGAACCAATTACCAACATCGTTGCATTTTTAGATACTCGTTCAAAATCATGTCCACGGTGTTTTAGTACTAAATGTATGTTTAAAGATAAGAAAAATCAATACAACAAAAATTTAGTGAATAGAATATATTGTAAAAAGTGTAATCGATGGTTTTTTAATAATGATTGCTATAACCATCATCTAAAATCAACATGTGACAAAATACATTATTGCAAGGAATGTCACTCACAATATGAAACTAAAATTAAACATGTATGTGGTCATTCAACATGTAAAAATTGTGAAGAATATTGTAACTTAAATTTTCACAAATGTTATGTTCAACAAGTTAAAAACGAAAGACCCAATTGAAAAACTCGCCTTTTTTGATTTTGAATGTACTCAAGAGACAAAATATTTAAATGAAAAAACAAAAGAGTTTCATTATAAACATCATATGAATTTAGCAATCACTCAATATTTAGATGACACAAAAAATCCAAAGAGTTATGACAATTTAATCGAAGGATTTGAACATAATGATATGCATTCATTTTTGGAATTTCTATTTAGTCCAAAACACAAGGGTTATACCTTTATTGCACACAACGGTAAAGCCTATGATTTCTTACTTATTTTTGAAGCAATCTTAGTAATGCATCAATTTGATGATAACAAAAAAATGCCTGAAATTATTAGAATTGGGAACAAAATAATGAAGTTGACTTACTTAGGAGTCACACTGATTGACTCGATAAATCATTTTAGTTGTGGTCTTGCCAAGTTACCCAAAACTTGGGGGTTGGATAATGAGGTAGAAAAAGGTTATTATTGTCATTTATTTAATAAAAAGGAATTTTGGAATTATATTGGGAAAATTCCAAGTAGACACTACTTTTGTCCGGAACAAATGAAATGTGAAGATAAAGAAAAATTCGATATTTGGTATAATGAAAAATGTGATGACAAAGATTTTGTTTGGAACAATAAAAATGAATTACGAAAGTATTGTTCAAACGATGTTTTGATACTTCGAAAATCATGTTTGGAATATCGTAGTGTTTTATTAGAAGCATGTGAAACCGACCCATTCAACTTCATGACTATTGCATCGACGGCTCAACATATCCATCGAAAAGACATTATGCCTAAAAATAGCATTGCTTACTATAGAATTAAAAAGCAAAGTAAACTTTGTGCTGAATGGATCAATTATTTGGAACATTCAAGAGGTATCAAAATAATTAGAGAATATAAAATTCCAAAAACAAACTTCATAGCGGACGGCTATTGCGAAGAAACAAATGAAATTTTCGAATTTAATGGTGACCGGTTTCATGGTAACCCTGCAATTTACAATCCCAACCATAAAGCAAATGTATCAAGAGACACTAATATAACATTTGGTGATTTACACAGGAAAACTGAGGAGAAAAAAGAAAAATTGGAAAATATGGGTTATATTGTTAAAGATATTTGGGAATGTGATTGGAAAAGTGATAAAATAAATGAAAAATTAGTAATTGACTTTATGAAAACCTACAAACCTGACCTTGTAATGAGACATGCATTTTTGGGTGGTAGAACAAACCCTGAACAATTGTATTGGAAAAAGAAATTCGGTGAAACATTGAGATATCTAGATTTTACTAGTTTATACCCTTGGGTTATGAAATATTGTGAGTATCCTATAGGATTTGATGAACAATTTAAAAATGTTTCGGTTAAAGAATATTTATCGAGGTATAAAAATGAAACTGAAAAGTTTTTCGGTGTTATATATTGTAAAGTTAAGCCTCCCAAAAATTTACAATTTCCGGGGTTACCATGTAGAGATAATGGGAAGTTAGAGTTTACTTTATATGAACAAGAAGGTACTTGGTCAACGATTGAAGTTGATAAAGCAATCGATATGGGATATGAATTATTGGAAATATATGGAATTAGACATTGGACTGAGCGTAGCAAAAAATTGTTTGCACCTTATGTAAACAAGTTTTTGAAAATCAAACAAGAATCAAGTGGTTACCCCGAATGGGTCAAAACTGAACAAGATAAAGACAAATATATAAAAAAATATTTTGAAAGAGAAGGTATTCTTTTAGACAAATCTCAAATGAAGAAAAACCCCGGAAAGCGAGCGGTGTCAAAGCTTTACCTCAATAGTTTGTGGGGCAAATTCGTACAACAATTGAACAAGATGAAAACTAAAATTATAAATGAACCAAGCGACTTTTATGCAATGGTGTTTGACGAAGAATATGAAATGAATTATGAATTTGCCGGTATAGAAGGAAATGAGAAATGTATTATGAATTATCGATTCAAAAATGAATATTTTGATGGTCCGGACAGCGGACAAGTGCTCGACAAGTGAAATCATAGGGGTATTTACAACCGCGTATGCAAGATTAAAGTTGTATGATTTGTGTGAAAAGGTAGGGTTTGACAATGTGTTATATACTGATACCGACTCTTGTATATATATTGAAAAAGAAGGAGTTAATGACCATGTATATAAAAATGATTTAGGTGACTTTTTGGGTGAATTAACGGACGAACTTTTCGATGATAAAAGAAACATTATTAAAGAATGCATTGAATATGCTGCAACCGGACCAAAAAGCTATACACTAAAATTTTCAGATGCTGAGCCTCTTACCAAATCTAAAGGATTCCATTTGTCACACCAAAACAGTAAAATTATTAATCATGAATCAATGGTACGTATGGTTAAGAATTTGACTGATAAAATTGATGATAAATATGCTGAGTTGACATATAATGTGATTAGAAAACGCAAAAGAAATGGCAAGCAAGAAGTATTATGTCCACAAGGCTTGGAGACAAGAGTTGAAACTAAGGTATATGCTAAAGGTTGGACTGAAAATTTAAAAGGTACCTTGGACGAACTGAATCCAGAGTTTGAAGAAATACAAGATCAATTGGAAGAAGTTGATAAAATAAATCCATATCAATTACGACCTGACGGATATCTATCTTAAATCTATTTCTTCTTCATTTTCATTATTATTTCTATTTTGACTACGAGTACGTTTAGATAATCTATTTGAAGCTAAAACACCTTCACGTTTAGTTTTGCGTTCCTTTTTATTTTGTTTTGTTACCAATTCTTTTACGGTAGGTTCATCTTTATCTTTACCGTTATTTGAAACATTACCTTTTACCTCTAATAATTCTCTTGGTTTATATTTCCTAGCTAAAGTTTCGTTACCGTCTTTTATTACATAAGACAAGCGTTCCATTTTTTTAACTTTATAAATTTTGGTACTCCAACGTTGAGTTTCCTTATCAAAAGTTTTAGTTTTAATTTTTATTCTAACTTTATCTCCAGGTTTAATATCAATTTTAGAAAGTAGTTTTGTTAATATATTTCTTTTTAATAAAATATTTCTAAGTACTCTATCTTCATTCATATCATTGGGTGCAGACTTATCTATATTTGCTACATTTTTTGTTTCATTATAATTATTTACAATAGTATCTAATTTATTATCCAATTGACCGTATCTTTACTTTTAAAATAAAGTTCTAATTTATATTTTAATGTTCTATTAAATCTCTCAATCATACCCATTGTACTATGGTCTTCAGGCTCATTCAAATAATGATCAATATTGTTATCTTCTAAAAGTTGTCAAAACATTCATTTTTGAATCCTTTAATAATTTTCTCATTGCGGGAATGACACCTTCCGCAGATTCTATATTTTTATTATTTTTATCTTTTATAGTTTTTGATTTTAATCCATAAGCATATGCTTTTCTTGTATTTATATTTATTCCCGTTAATATCACAGCAAAACCTTTATTTCGTTTTTTAAATTTTGGAATAAATGCTAAGTCTGCTTGGATGTAATTTTTGTTTGGATCTTTGCCATAAATTGGAAATAATTCTTTTTTATTTATTTTCTTTTTTTTGAGAAAAAGTTTCATTTACTTCAGTTTTTTCGACAGCCTCTTTTACTTGTTTTTGTGTAACTTTGTAACCCTTTGCTTTTAATTTGGAAGGATCAACAATGTTTTGCTAAATCTTGTATAATTATGGATTATAAAGATAAAAAAGACAACGAAGAAATAACATACAAAGTTTACAATAATATTTGCAACAATCATAGAGATCGTTTAACAAAAGAGGCAATATCTTTGATGAAAGAATTAGGATTTGATTCTGAATACGGTATTGGATTCGATGACATTCATATATTTGAAGAAAAATTCAACAAAAATATAACAATTCATGGAATGACTAATTTGGGTTGTACGATAATGTATCCACCATCAAAGGAAGGTTTGCCCGACAGACTTGAATGGAATTTTGTTTATTATCATTTAAATTCAAATATTGGACACTACGAACCAATAACAAAAATTGAATCATTTTATGGAATAGCCGATCGACCAAGGTGTTTTAAGTGTAAAAGTAAATTGTGTGATTTTTCTAAAAAGGGTGCAAAACCATTTATCGACTGGGATCGATCAATTTACTGTGAAGATTGTAACATAAAATTTCCAAATCAAAAATGTTTTGATTTACACAAAAAAGGGACAGCTTGTCAACATTTCCATAGGTGCAAAGGTGTGTGTAAAAAATCTTATAATATTAAAAAAGAAAGTACGCATATCTGTGGACACGAATTTTGTCCAAATTGTAAATTATATTGTGACATGAGAGAACATCAATGTTTTATCACACAAAAGAAACCAAAAGATATTATTGATGAAAATAAAATAGGGTTTTTTGATTTTGAAGCGTACAATGAAACGAAGCATGAAGTCAATCTTAGTGTGACGCGATATGCTAATGGAGAAGAATATATTCACAACAAAATTGAAGAAGCCTGCAAATTTCTATTTGCTAATAAACATAAAGGATTCACTTTCATAGCCCATAATGGTTCAAAATACGATTATGTACTTATCATAGAATACATAATGACAACCATGAATGAAATACCTGAAACGGTGCAAAATGGTGGTAAAATAATGTATTTGAAATATCAAAACGTTACATTAATGGATAGTTATTTACATTTAGCAAATCCATTAAGCAAATTTTCAAAAATATTTGATTTGAAAGGTGAGAAGAAAGGTTATTTTCCTCACAAGTTTAATACCCCTGAAAATAAATTTTACAAGGGTTCTATACCGGACAAAATGTACTATGGATATGATCAAATGAAAGGTGATGCACGATCGAAGTTTTTGGATTGGTATTCACAAATGATAAACAAAAAGTACTATTTTGTAATGGAAAAAGAAATATTAGAATATTGTCAAAGTGATGTTAGAATTTTACGATTAGGATGGATGAAATATAGACAACTGATTTTAGAATTAACAAATAATAAAATTGATCCAACAGCCTATTTAACTATTGCATCATTAACACAAACAATTCATAGGTTTTTGCATATGCCGGAAAATTCTATAGCTATTTTGAATAGTGTCAAAGGAAAACAACAATCAAGAATAGGAGACATTTGGTTGGAATATGTAAAACATACAAATAATATTGATATTTTAGTCAAAGAATACAAAATTCCTCATTTTCATTTTGGTAACAATGAAAGACATAAATACGTAGATGGTTATGACCCTGCAACAAACACAATATATGAATTTCTCGGTGATCATTGGCATGGAAATCCAAAAACAAATGGTAAGTATATGTTTAGAAAAAATTATGCCACAGGTAAAACATTTTATCAACTGCACAAAGAAACAAATGAAAGATTAGAAAAAATAAAAAGCCTTGGATACAACGTCGAAATCATGTGGGAAAGTGATTTTCAAGAATTACAAAAAAGTGATCAGCATGTTATCAATTTTATAAATAGTTATAACAAACCGATCGTGTTCAGAGATGCATTATTTGGAGGCAGAACTGATCCTAAAAAATTATATCATAAATGTGGAGAACGTGAAATAATAAGGTATGTAGATTTTACAAGTTTGTATCCATGGGTATTAAAATATTGTAAATTTCCATTAGGACATCCTACAAAAATACATCAAGAAATTGATTTGAAAGGAGTCACTGATATTAAGCAATTCTTTGGAGTAATAAAATGCACAATACTTCCACCTAATGATTTGGAGATGGCAGTTTTACCATTGAGGACCTTGGGACAGTCTAAAATGGAAAAATTGACGTTTCCTTTAACAAAAATGACTGGAACGTGGTGCACCGAAGAAGTAAAATTAGCTTTAAAGAAAGGATATATAATTGAAAAAATACATCAAATTGTCCACTGGGAAAATACATCTTATACTATTTTTGAAAGCTTTATTGATACATTTTTAAGAATTAAACAAGAGGCAAGTGGGTACCCTGAGTGGGTACAAAGCGAAGAAGATCAAGATTTGTACATTGAAAAATATTTTGAGAAAGAAGGAATAATGTTGCAAAAAGAAAGCATATATAAAAATGAAGGACTAAGAACTATTGCAAAATTATTTCTTAATAATCTGTGGGGAAGATATTGTTTGAAGCCAAATAAAAGACAAAATAAATTCATGAATAGTGCCGAGGTATATGATATACTATCAGATTCAAGGAACGACAATGTAATTATTCAACCAATAAAAAATAAAAATGGTGATGTCAAATACCAAGTAGGATTTAATGTGTTGAGTGAATATAGTGAAACAAACTGTACCGTAAATGAAGTTATTGGGGTGTTCACAACTGCCTATGCAAGAATTAAATTGTACAATCTAATGGACGATGTAGGATTTGATCATTCTTTCAAGTTTATAATAAAGCTATTCAAAATCCACATGACTTCTTATTTATTGATTTACATAAAAAATCTACACATCCAAGTGGTTTTAGAAGGAACTTTAATGAATTTATTATCCCAAATACTTTGGAATAAATGAAAAACAATTAATTAAAAAAGTTTTACACAATTCTAAAAAATTTTACCAACATAGTTTTTTTCAGCGCGAAATTATGTGAAAGATGACCTATCTAAAATATTATTATTAAAAAAAAAATTGCAATTATTTTTAAGCGTAGAGCAAAAAAAGGCAAAATAAGACATCGAAATTCTACAAAATAACTTTTTTTTTGCATGAAATTTTTATGTCAATTCAAATTCGATATAACAACAAGTTTTGAAAAAAATAAAAAATAATAATAAAAAATTGGCGAGTTTTATGGACATTTTTCGATAAAATAGGCTATTTTACAACATTCAACGCTGAAAATCGACATGAAATATTTTTTTTCAAATTTATGACTATACAGTGAGATTCCTCGCAAAATTTTACGTATAATACATGTGCGGTGCTAGGGGGTGTTATATGATGTCATACATGTCATACTGTCATAATAGTGTTCCCAGGGAAAAAGGTAGCAAAATTTTTAGTTCTTTGCGTTTCGACAGTCGTCCTGCCGACGACAGGCGTAAAATGGGACAGTAGGCGACTTGATCGTAGAAGAAGCTCAGGGTGCGTTCAGGGTGCGCTCAGGAGGCGCTCAGGAGGCGCTCAGGCTTGCCGTTACGAAATCTGCGCTTGTAATTGGTGGAAACGTTAATAATGGTCAGCCTGAGCGAGCCCTGCGCTAGCCCTGAGCGAGCCCTGCGCTAGCCCTGCGCGAGCCCTGCGCCATGCTTGTCTTAAGAACAGTCACAAGACACTTGCATGCACGCCTCTACAACAACGACCTTCTCAACTATTAACTGCACACATTTTGAGGAAAATATATTGAAAGGTAATGGCTCTTTACATTGATGATAGTGCGCGTGAGGATTCGATTGTCCTTTTTGAAAAGCTCCCCGGATTGATACCGGCAGACGATGACGCAGACAAATATATTCCAAACCCACAAAATCCGGATGACTTTTACAACTATTACGATAACTATGAGAAGGAATTTGAGACTGTAGGCTACAGTAGTATACTACCGATTATAGCCCACCACCCAAAACCCTAAAGACGATAATAAATGATTAATAAATACAAGAGAAAACCCTAAAGAAATAATTACGTAATAAATAGTGAATAAATTACGTGATTAAATGTGAGTACGATAAAAAATCTACAATAAAAAATAAATAAAAAAATCTACAATAAAAAGATAAAGATAAAATTGAAAGTAAATGAAAAGTAAATTAATTAATATTTCAATAAGATATATGTTAAGTGTTCTAACGATAAGTTCTATATAAATATACGTGAGTTGTTTTTAAATTCATTTATATATTACTAAAATATAAGTCAGAGTCAGAGTTAAAGTTAAAGTTAGAGTTAGAGTTAGATTTTATAATATTTCTATGAAAAATAAAAATAGCAACAATCTACGATTGTAGCCGAGTAAAATATAAAAATATTATATGAATCCTAGTTAAAGTTAGAGTTAAAGTTAGAGTTGGAGTTAGAGTTAGATTTTATAATATTTCTATAAAAATAAATGTAAATGAGAATCATAACATAATGTAAATAACGAAATAGAAAAAAGTAAATTCTAAATATAATAAAAGTGAATTCTAAAAAAATAAGTCGTAGTTAGAGTTGGAGTTGGAGTTGGAGTTGGAGTTGGAGTTGGGTCATAAATAGAACCATCCTTACGTTCAATCCAACAATGTAAGTCTAATGTATTCATCTTGCTTTGTTTACACTATTGAGTTACACTCTTTAAGTGGATTTTATTTTTGAGGTTTTTTGTCCCCCTGAAAAAAACCGAAGAAATTTATTACTAAATATACGGTATACGTATCAATTCCAATACAAAACGTAAAGTGTTATTTGCAAATTGTTCACCGGAAATGTCCGTTATTCTTAACTCAACTTCGTCATCAGCTTCAATATAATTTACACTTGAATTTAATGTAAATCTTTTTGCTTTTGTGGTATTGACCGTTATCGTTGAACATCTCAAAAGATATTCCGTACCAATCTTTGGTTGGATTGAAGTATCGGCGTGTGTTATCTTGAACTTGATATCGTCTGTACCATCAGTAGCTATAGTAGCAAAATCCAAGTAAATTATCATTAGGAAATTGAATGGTTCGTATATTTTCATTTCCGGGTGCTGAAAGCGTAGTTACTCTTGAAATTTCTTCATAATTCAATTCTTTATTTACTTTCAAAATATCTATATCCGCGACAGGAGTTTGAACAATATCAGCTTGTATTAAATTAGCACCTCGGATATCACCTAACATATTAATTCTAAAAAATGCATTTGATGGTATATCAGGTCGTTTTCGAAACTGCAAAGCATACACTGAATCAACTGCTGCTATATCAACCAGTGATGTATTCAAATCTATAAATGTTGAATTAGCAGATTTTGGCCCTTGTAATTCTAAATTTGTCTTGGAACCTAATTGTGCATTAATTATAATGTTATTGCATTCTATATCACTACATCCTATTATATCACCTTTCATATTGATACTAAAAAATTTAGGTACTGCTGAATCAGGTTTCGTTTGAAAATTTATAAAATATATCGTTGAAACACTCGATAAATCTACACCTGAGGTATTTAAACTTACGAAACTATTACCTGATGTTTTATTTCCAAATAAATCAAGATTTGTGGTATTATCTGGTGCGACCAGTTCTGTTTTTCCATTGATTTTTGCAGCACCATTTACCTGTAAATTATTATTAACAGTGACAATTGTTCCAGATTTTGCCGAAACATTGTCGACTTGCAAATTAATACATTCACAACCAGTAAAATCACCCGCTGCAGCCTGTATACCTCCACTAAACATCTCGATAGTGTTTTCAACAACCAATTTGTCGTTGATTGTTACAGTTTCAGC
>LGRX02013497.1:0-34625 GCA_001247695.2 Cymbomonas tetramitiformis | reverse complement strand
TAGGATTTATTCATGCAAATCAAATGCCATTGCGAAGTCACGAAATGATTTATATATTTTATAAAAGACTACCTACATTTAACCCGCAAAAAACTCCCGGAAAACCATATTACAAATCGAGTGCAAATACTACTAATATATATACCAAACATTGCGCTCGATTACCAACCAAATGTGAAGACGGTTATCGATATCCAAAATCAGTTTTGAAATTTTCTAACGGAAATCATAAAAGCAAACATCCATGTTCGAAACCAATCGAATTAATGGAATACTTAATTAAATCATATTCAAATGAAAATGACCTTGTTTGTGATCCTTTTATGGGTATTGGATCTAGTTTAATTGCTTGTAAAAACAATAATCGAAAATACATAGGGGTTGAATTAGATAGTGAGTTTTACAATATTTGCCTTGAAATATAAATTGTTAGAATAAATACATGGATATAAAGAAGATAGGTATGAAGAATGTGAGAGATTATATAAACATAGATTAACATAAATTTATTTGTTTATTTACATAAAAGGTATTGGGTAGCGGGTAATGGGTTGTTTTATAAAAGTATATCAAAGGAAGAATATCATTTTGTATATTTATTTATTATCATTTGAAAATGTTTTTGAAAATGCCCATTACACCATACCCATTACCATGATGAAAAGGATAATAAACAATCAATAATTGGCTATTTTCATTATCACAACAAGATATTAAAGATGGATGAGTTTAGGGTTTTAAAATTCTAGATGTACATAGCACTTTTCAATTTACGAATAGATTAGTTTATCAATCTATACGGTCAAAATAATGAAATTCGCCTTCCGGACTCAAATAAAATTAGCCTTTCAAAACTTTCCGTACTTCTACTTTAGCTTTTGAAACTGATTCGGTTCTTAGTAAATCAAACATAAATTCTAGATATACATAGCACTTTTCAATTTACGAATAGATTAGTTGATCACTCTATACGGTCAAAATAATGAAATTCGCCTTCCGGACTCAAATAAAATTAGCCTTTCAAAACTTTCCGTACTTCTACTTTAGCTTTTGAAACTGATTCGGTTCTTAGTAAATCAAACATAAATTCTAGATATACATAGCACTTTTCAATTTACGAATAGATTAGTTGATCACTCTATACGGTCAAAATAATGAAATTCGCCTTCCGGACTCAAATAAAATTAGCCTTTCAAAACTTTCCGTACTTCTACTTTAGCTTTTGAAACTGATTCGGTTCTTAGTAAATCAAACATAAATTCTAGATATACATAGCACTTTTCAATTTACGAATAGATTAGTTGATCACTCTATACGGTCAAAATAATGAAATTCACCTTCCGGACTCAAATAAAATTAGCCTTTCAAAACTTTCGGCACTTCTACTTTAGCTTTTCAAACTGATTCGGTTCTTAGTAAATCAAACATAAATTCTAGATATACATAGCATTTTTCAATTTACGAATAGATTAGTTGATCACTCTATACGGTCAAAATAATATAATACGATTTTGATAATAGTAATATCCAATTAAACACACCTTATAATGTATGATATATTTCAGTTAGAGTATTTAGTTAACTAATAGTGATATGTGCAAACTGCAAAAATATTCAAGGGAAGAATAACTTTATTATATCCTAATATTGTACAAACTATATCACTTATCAACTATTTATCTATAATACTATTTATTTCTACTTTAGTTAGTACAAGGCAAGGCAAGGCACATATTTTATACAAGGCATACAAGGCTCTCACATATTTTGTATCTATATTATTATCATATCATTATATTGTACAAAGTGTCTATTGCCACTTATTATTCTACTATCTACTTATTTATCATATCTTTAACCTCACTCTTAGAGGGGTACAAAACTGCAAAACTATTTGCCAACTCTTCAACATTTTTCAGCCGATTGTGGAGGTCGGCATTGAGCGCCTCAAGGCTTTCCACCTTGCTCTCAAGAATAGTGTTTTTCCTTGAAAGTCCGGTGTTAGTCCTAGTCAAAACTTCAACTTGAGACCTTAATTCTTCCATATTCTCACCTAAGCTTTCCACCTCAATAGTGTGGTTCTCTAAAGTAGTTCGCACAAAATCGGAAGTAGCATCGGAGACTTGTGCCGTTGGACGTTGTGCTAACTCCGATTTAAAGTTATTGAAAGTTTCAAAGTCAACATAACCTTCTTCCCCCTCGAGATGCCCCTTCAAAAACCCCCAAAACTGAGCACCTGTCACGTAGTGCTGCAAATACATTGAATCTATTTCAGAGTGTTTAACAAATATGTCACTAGGAGCCTTTCTTTTGTTCCTTGAACCAGAAGCAGAACCGGATGCCGCCATATTTCTGCACGCACACAAAAGAACACTGTCTATGAGTCAGGGTCAAGAAGCTCATCGTAATCGGCTAAACCGCTTTCTACTTCGTTAGTTGTTGTTTCATTATTTACAGCTAGTCTTGAAACGAGCGACTGTCTCACTTTCTCGTGTGCCGCATTTTCTTTTTTTAATGCGGCATTTTCAGTTGAAAGCTCAGCAAGCTTTTGCTCGAGCTCGTGAAGTCGCTCTATTAACTGTGGGTTAGCTTCCTTAGCAACTACTAAAGGGCGTGGTTGCATGCGTTGCACTTGTGGGGGAGGCGACAACGACAACGTTTTTCGTCGGTGCGCATTCCTGTTACGCATTTCCGCTCGTGCTTGTGCCGCTGCAACCTGTGAGTGTTGCGCTGCTTGCAATGCCTCGTATGAGGCATCGCTGGAGTGTTGAAGGGCTGCGATGGAAGCTTGTTCGTTGACAGAGGCGCGTTTGGCATTACTGAAGTCACGCGCGTCTAAATACAACTGATATAAATCGTCGCAGAAAACAGGATATTCGTGCAGTTCGAACATCGTTCTAAGCCTGCTATGCAAAACCATAGAATAGCGAACGTGCACCAGTTCTTGATATGCCTCAAAATGCGCAATACAACAAAAGCCGTTCCAGCCGTTCGCTTTTCCTTTACAGCGTTCAGTGACAAGGGTGCCCATAATCCGTTTTGTGACTTCATAACAACACTGCGCACCAGCCGTGCCTAATTCTAGCTTAAGAGGACGTGTGGGGAAGGGGGGTGAATATTCCCGATGATAGTTGTAAAACTGTTCAGGGTTGTTTGGGTTTTGGATATATTCATCCGGGTTTGCGCCGTCAGGGATAGGCATAGGAGTATTATTCTGGCGACTACTTAACACAATATCCACGCAGGCTTCATCATCGACATACATTGCCATATTGGGCAGAATACCTGCGAATAAAACGAAGGAGCGGCTGTGAAGGAGTTGTGAGCTGTGTTAGGCTGAGACTGTGACTTCGTTGGTCCGCTCGCACTAAGTGTACTATTATTTACGATTCACGAACGAACCATTTACGATTTACGAACGAACCATTTACGTTTTTCGAATGACTGACCAATGAAATGACAATATTCTCTGTACTCGCGTTTTCATTGGGTGTCAAAGTCACGCAAATCGTAAATCGTAAATTGTAAAGGGTTCGTTCGTAAATCGTAAATGGTTCGTTCGTAAATCGAAAACGATATCAGTGTCTAAACACTGCCCACACCCCCCCTCGTCGACATGAGACCCGTATGACAGTATGACATGTATGACATCATATGACACCCCCTAGCACCGCACATGTATTATACGTAAAATTTTGAGGAATCTCACTGTGAAGTCAAAAAATTGAAAAAAAAGTATATTTTATGTCGGTTTTTAACCCTGAATATTATGAAATAGCTAATTTTATCGAAAAATGTCCATAAAAGTCGCAAAAATGTATTTTTTCAAAAATTTTCTTTGCAAAACTCTTTTTTATATTAAACATGAATTGCCATAAAAATTTCATGCAAAAGAAATTAATATTCTAAAATTTTGGAAATTAATTTTGCCTTTTTTCGCTCTACGCTTAAAAATAATTCCAAAAAAATAATTCTATAATAATTTTTGAAACAGTTCATCTTACACAGAATTTCGCGCTGAAAAAGACAATGTCGGCAGAATTTTTTGGAATTGTGCAAAACTTTTTTAATTAATTGTTTTTCATTTATTCCAAAGTATTTGGGATAATAAATTCATTAAAGTTCCTTCTAAAGCCACTAGGATGTGTAGATTTTGTATGTAAATCAATGAATAAGAAATCATGTGCTGATTGAATTGCTTTATCATAAACTTGAAAAAAGGTATCTTGATTAATCTCACCGCTACATTCCTCCGCAATTTTCTCTAGCTCTTTTATATTTTTATTTTTAAAAACTAATAAATGAGTTAAATTTCCCCTAATACTTTTATTTAATCCCATTTGATTTGACGTGTAATTTTGTGTAGCAAATAATAAAGTAACTCCCAAGGCACCATTTTTTAATTTACCTTTATGACGGTGAGTAGTTGCAAGTTGATTTAATTTAGCTCTTGGTAACATTATATCATTTCCTTGTACATCATCGAATAAAACCACAATCACCGGCTTTTTCCCATTATATTTATGTTCCGGTGGATTATACATTGTGTCCTCAAATTCAATTAATAATTCATTTGGAATATCATGAATTGATTTTGTTTTATCTTTTAACATTTTATTCAATTTCTTCCATCTTTTCAACTTTTCATGATATTCTTCGTATTCTTGAGCCTCGGTGTCAAGAATTTCTTCTATTTTTTGGGGAACTTCAATTGAAGGTTCTAATATATCTTCATTGTTCAATGGTAAATTATTAAAATAATGAGAATTATTGTGAAAAGTAGGACTTACCAAAATTAACCGGTCTAATGCATTATTTTGTTTCATCAATCTTAATAAATTAGAAAAGCTGCAAGTTTTACCTACACCTCGTTTTGCCACCGCCAATATAACGGAATGCATATTAATAAAATCTGGGTCCGTATTTATATTGAAAGCACCGCCTTTCGGTAATTTAATTTCATAATCTTTATTTTTTAATTTTTGAGTTTGTAACATTTAAGTTTTCTATTAATATTAAAGTTCCGGAAATAAACTTCTATAAGCTTTATCATAATGAGTATTTGTTTGTCGAGGTGATTGAGGGCTATTATCTATATCTTTATTATTTCTTTTTTTGGAAATTCTTTTCTTTTTAACTATAACTTCCGGTTCGCTTTCGCTAGAACTAGAACTTTCATGTATTTCCTCAATAATAACTTTTGGTTTTTTATTTGTACTTTTTTATTTTTCACAACTTCTTTTTTTACTTCCGGTTGAATTTCAATTTCGTCCTTTTCCGGTTTTTGGTGATTTTTAATAACTTCTTTTGCATTAATATTTCTTTTTGTTTTTCAAGATCTTTTGCAATTTTGATATTTTTCTTTTCTTCGGCTTTCAATTTTCGTACTTCTAAAGCTTTCAATCTTGCATTTTTCAATCTTTCTAAAGTTTTTTCATCTGTTATTTTCTCACCTTTGCGGTAACCCATTGTTTTATTAGAATATAATAGATATAAAAAGAAATTAAAATTTCTAAACATTATTAGTATTTTCTTCTTGTTCTAGTATTTTCCTCTTACAATTTATACAAGGTGAATTTATAGTTTCACAACGACTATATCTAATTCCCGTAAAAACAGCCCATATAATAAGAATAATTCCTGAAACAAATGCTTGAAAATCACATGAATTGTTTAAAATGTCCATTTTTATATAACTTAAACAATTTAAAAATATTTTTGGTTATTATATTATATCCCATATATATGGAGAAAGTTATTTCAAAGTTTGGAAATACTTATTACAAAAAATCAGCAGAAAAAAACAATTTAGATGTGGCTAAACATTACAAGATTAACAAAGATAAAGTTTTAAAACAACGTATATTAAATTTACGAATTAAAAGAGGTTTGCCCATCAAAGCAAATTCCGTCAAATTATACAATATCACTATTGATGATATGATTCAAGCTCTAAAAAAATCATCATTCGACATACCAAAACAGTATGAATTACTAACACAATACTCAAAATTATTGTGATTTTTTAGGCCAATGTACTAACCCAATTGAGCTTAAAGAAATAATCTTCTATATATATTATAAAAGCCTCGCCCATGTCCAAACTTAACACCTCAAATATTAAACTTACACCTAGTCAATGGAAAGCTTTCAACATTGAAATGAAGGATGCAAAAACTAGAAAAGATTTTGCTGATCTACAAGATATTCTAGAAAGTTTTAAAATAATAAATGGAAGAAAAAAATCTAAAACATTTATTACAAAAAATGGTTATGAAAAATCGTTGAAAACAGAAATCAAAGACAAATACAATGGAAAATCTAAAACTTTCAAAAAATACCGTGAAATTTCACGAAAAAATATAAATAAAAAGAAAAATGAAAAGATTAACAAATTTGTAAATAATGTAAAAACTGATATTAAAAATGTTAAAGAAATTAAAAATAATAAACGCACTAAGTACATCGAAAAGTTCAAAACGTCCGTAGATGTGTATGGTCCAATAGATTTTAATTTATTCGAAATAAAAGGTTTACGAAGATTTGTACCCGAACCATCGAGTGATAATAAACAATTAATATCATTTGAGCTGCAATTTGAAGATGGTTTTGTGATTAAAAACGATGACATTTATTTAGGATATAATCCTAAAAATCTACAAAGAGCTATAGAAAAAATAGCTCAAAGTGAAAAATTTAATGTACATGGATTTATTAAAAGTATTACTCTATTTGTTAACACTACCAACGCTATTAAAGGTGGTTCTTCAAATCCTCAATCAAAAAATAAGGAAGAACGGTTTAAAAAGAAAAGTTGTATTACATTGAACAATAATAATAATCAATGTTTTGATATTTCTTTAGCTATTTTGCAACATTTACATTGTAAAGAAACCAATAAAACATTTTGGAACACGTTAACCAAGTTCACAAGACCGTCAACTCGAACAAAATTAGGAGAGGAAATTAGGAAATTGGTCGGTATTGACTCGCATAAGCAAATTGATTTGAGAGACATTCCAATATATGAGAAAATATTAAATGCACACATTATTGTATATGAAGAAAATAGTGTATGTGGACAAGTAAAAATCTATCCTTTCAATAGTGATGATCAAATATATGACGAAAATAAAAATGTGTATCATATTTGTTATGACCCTATTCAAAAACATTACGAACCAATCACAAACATCATTGCATTTTTGGATACTCGTTTCAAAATCATGCACGCGTTGCAAAAGTAGTAAATGTATTTTTAAAGATAAGAAAAATCGACAAAACAAAAGTTTGATGCATAAAATATATTGTGACAAGTGTGATCGATTCTTTTTTAATAAGGATTGTTATGACCATCATTTAAAATCTACTTGTGATAAGATTCATTATTGCAAAGAATGTAACACACATTATGAGACCAAAATTAAACATATATGTGGTCATTCAACATGTAAGAATTGTGAAGAATATTGTGACTTAAATAATCACAAATGTTATATTCAACAAGTCAAGAAGAAAGACCCTATTGAGAAATTAGCTTTTTTTGATTTTGAATGTACTCAAGAGACAAAGTATTTAAATGAAAAAACTAAAGACTTTCATTTTAAACATCATATGAATTTAGCAATTACTCAATATTTAGATGACACAAAAAATCCAAAAAGCAAAGACAATTTGGTTGAGGGATTTGAACATTATGACATGCAATCCTTTTTAGAATTTCTATTTAGTGAAAAGCATAAAGGATACACCTTTGTTGCTCACAATGGTAAAGCTTACGATTTTTTGCTGATTTTTGAAGCATTATTAGTAATGCATAAATTTGATGATAAGAAAAAAATGTCAGAAATTATTAGAGTTGGAAATAAAATAATGAAGTTGACGTATTTAGGAGTCACACTGATTGACTCGATAAATCATTTTAGTTGTGGTCTAGCCAAGTTACCCAAAACTTGGGGGTTGGAAAATGAGGTACAAAAAGGGTACTATCCTCATTTATTCAATAAAAAAGAAAATTGGAATTATACCGGGAAAATACCTAATAGACACCATTTTTGTCCGGAACAAATGAAATGTGAAGATAAAGAAAAATTCGATATTTGGTATAATGAAAAATGTAATGACAAAAAATTTGTTTGGAATAATAAAAATGAATTGCGAAAGTATTGTTCAAATGATGTTTTAATACTTCGAAAATCCTGCTTGGAATATCGTAGTGTTTTGTTGGAAGCATGTGAAACCGACCCTTTCAACTTTATGACCATTGCATCGACTGCCCAACATATTCATCGAAAAGATATTATGCAAAAAAATAGCATTGCATACTATAGAATTAAAAAGCAAAGTAAAGTTTGTGCAGAATGGATCAATTATTTAGAACATTCTAAAGGTATTAAGATAATTCGAGAATATAAAATTCCAAAAACAAACTTCATAGCGGACGGTTATTGCGAAGAAACAAATAAAATATTCGAATTTAATGGTGATCGATTTCATGGAAATCCTGCAATTTACAACCCCAATCAAAAAGCAAATGTATCAAGAGACTCTAGTATTACTTATGGAGAATTGTTTACAAAAACACAACAAAAGAAAACAATAATTGAAAACTTGGGTTATTCCGTTGAAGATATTTGGGAATGTGGTTGGGAAAATGATAAATTAAATGAACAATCAGTTTTTGACTTTATGAAAACCTACAAACCGGTCCTTGTTATTCGAGATGCATTTTTTGGAGGTAGGACAAATCCAGAACAATTGTATTACAAAAGAAAATTTGGTGAAACATTAAGATATTTAGACATTACTAGTTTATACCCTTGGGTTATGAAATATTGTGAATACCCTATTGGGTTTGATGAGCAACTTAAAACTGTTTCGGTCAAGGAATATCTATCGAGGTATAAAAATCAAACTGAAAAGTTTTTTGGTGTTATTTATTGTAAAGTTAAACCTCCAAAAAAATTACAATTCCCGGTGCTACCTTGTAGAGACCTTGGAAAATTAAAGTTTACTTTACATGAACAAGAAGGAACTTGGTCAACGATTGAAGTTGATAAAGCAATTGATATGGGATATGAATTATTGAAAATATATGAAATTAGACATTGGAAAGAACGTTCTACAAAACTGTTTGCACCATATATTAATAAATTTCTAAAAATTAAACAAGAATCAAGTGGATACCCTGAATGGGTCAAAACAGAACAAGATAAAGACAAATATATAAGACAGTATTTCGAGAAAGAAGGTATTCTTTTAGACAAATCTCAAATCAAGAAAAACCCCGGAAAACGAGCGGTGTCAAAGCTTTACCTCAATAGTTTGTGGGGCAAATTCGTTCAACAATTGAACAAAATGAAAACCAAAATTATAAATGAACCAAGCGACTTTTATGCAATGGTGTTTGACAAAGAATATGAAATGAATTACGAATTTGCGGGTATTGAAGGA
Organism: Cymbomonas tetramitiformis; assembly: GCA_001247695.2. Classification (NCBI taxonomy): domain Eukaryota; kingdom Viridiplantae; phylum Chlorophyta; class Pyramimonadophyceae; order Pyramimonadales; family Pyramimonadaceae; genus Cymbomonas; species Cymbomonas tetramitiformis. The sequence continues at coordinate 25,172 of LGRX02013497.1, read as the reverse complement.
AACGAAAAGTGTATCATGAATTATAGATATAAAGATGAATATTTTGAGGGTCCCGACAAATGTTCAACTAGCGAAATTATTGGAGTATTTACAACGGCGTATGCAAGATTAAAGTTGTATGATTTGTGTGAAAAAGTAGGGTTCGACAATGTGTTATATACGGATACCGACTCTTGTATTTACATTGAAAAAGAAGGACTAAATGAGCATATTTATAAGAATGAATTAGGTGACTTTTTAGGTGAATTAACGGACGAGTTAGAAGGTAAGGAATGTATAGAATATGCAGCCACCGGTCCAAAAAGCTACACACTAAAATTCTCAAATGCTGAGCCTCTTACCAAAAGTAAAGGTTTTTATTTGTCCCACCAAAACAGTAAAATTATTAATCATGAATCAATGGTACGTATGGTTAAGAATTTGACTGATAAAATTGATGGTAAATATGCTGAGTTGCCATATAAGGTAATTAGAAAACGGAAAAGAAATAACAAGCAAGAAGTATTATGTCCACAAGGGTTAGGAACAAGAGTTGAAAGTAAAGTATATGCTAAAGGTTGGACTGAAAATTTAAAAGGTACCTTGGACGAACTTAATTTAGTGTTTGAAGAGATACAAGATCAATTAGAAGAAGTTGATAAAATAAACCCATATCAATTACGACCTGAAGGATATAACTTATCTTAAATCAATTTCTAAATCATCATCTTTATTGTTTTTATTTTGACTACGAGTTCTTTTAGATAATCTATTTGAAGCTGAAACACCTTCACGTTTATTTTTTCTTTCTTTTTTATTTTGTTTTGTTACTAATTCTTTTACGGTAGCTTCATCTTTATTTTTACTTTGATTTGAAACATTACCTTTCACTTCGAGCAATTCTCTTGGTTTATATTTTCTAGCTAAAGTTTCGTTGTTGTTTTCTATTACATAAGACAAGCCTTCCATTTTTAACTTTATAAATTCTAGTTGACCATCGTTGAGTTTCTTTATCAAAAGTTTTAGTTTTAATTTTAATTCTAACTTTGTCTCCAGGTTTAATATCAATTTTAGAAAGTAGTTTTGTCAATATATTTCTTTTTAATAAAATATTTCTTAATACTCTATCTTCATTCATATCATTTGGTGCAGACTTATCTATATTTCCTACATTTTTGTGTCATTATAATTTTTGACAATAGTATCTAATTTACTAATCCAATTGACGGTATCTTTACTTTTAAAATAAAGTTCTAATTTATATTTTAATGTTCTATTAAATCTCTCAATCATACCCATTGTACTATGGTCTTCGGGTTCGTTCAAATAATGTTCAATATTGTTATCTTCCAAAAGTTTTTTATAGCTTTATTTATAAATTCACTACCGTTGTCCGTTGTTAATACATTCATTTTGGAATCCTTAATCAATTTTCTCATTGCGGGAATGACACCTTCCGCAGATTCTACATTTTTATTATTTTTATCTTTTATAGTTTTTGATTTTAACCCATAAGCATATCCTTTTCTCGTATTCATATTAATTCCCGTTAATATCACAGCAAAACCACTATTTTGTTTTTTCAATTTTGGGATAAAAGCCAAATCTGCCTGAATATAAGTTTTGTTTGGATCTTTACCATAAATTGGAAATAATTCTTTTTTATTTATTTTCTTTTTTTTGAGGAAAAGTTTCATTAACTTCAGTCTTTTCGACCGCCTCTTTTACTTGTTTCTGTGTAACTTTATAACCTTTTGCTTTTAATTTTGATGTGAATGAACTTATATTTGATAAGCCTATTTCAGGGTCTAAATAGAAATCTTGTATTTGTTTCTCGGTTATTAATTTACTCATCTACTTCTTTATTATATATCATCAGTGAATAAAAATATTTTTTCATTTGTAATATTATTTTTATCTAAAAGCATTTGATCAATTTTATATGAAATACCATACATTTTATTCATTATATAAAATCCAGGAATTCTAATAATAGATTGTATTTTTGTATTCATTGTGTTCTCTTTTGTATTTTCTATTTCTTCTCCAGATGTTTTATTATATAAATTTGAGTCCCCATTGTCTAATTGACATTTAAATAAATTTGAATAATTTTGATTTTGATTTATTTTAATCGAACTATTAAAAAGTTCTTTCAAGTTTGAAAGTTTGAAAGTATCTTTGGAAAAATATCTTATTTGATTTTCATAAATATGATTGACAATTTTATCCTCTATAGCTAATATAATATTTTCCATATCTTCAACTAAATTAAACGAAATATTATACCGGTCACTCCCTTCAAAGTTGTAAAGTCCAAATGGACAATGCATTTTCGGTGTTTCCAAATATAAAGGCTTTTGATCATATTGAATACTTATAAACTTATATGGTTTAGATTTACTTTTTATTTTTGTAAAATCAACATTTTCAATACTCAATTTTTCAACATCAAAATTATTATATTTAACTACCGAAATCATTTTATTAAATTAAGTTATAATATTTATTTTTTAAGTTAGTTTATGTTTTTAACTTTAAGACACCGACTCCCTTCGGTATATACTCACAATGGCTTCTACTTCTAATCTTCATGGTATTCAAAACATGGTCGATGATGTGAAAACCAAGCTAACAAACGAAGAATATTTGAAATTTTGTGATCTTTTGAAAAATCAATATAATAATGAAGAAAAGTCAACTTACTTAATGTGTGAAATTGAGTTCATAAAACCATGTATAGTTCCTTATACAATTACGGAACTTATTGAGGACAACGATGGTTGTTTATTCAATATAACAACCACTATTAAAACAAAAATTATAAAAATAGAAAAATCCATGCATGATAAAATTCACGAGCAAATAGTGACCCAAGGGTACCATCGATGGCATACAAATGTTAGCCCTAATTGCACCATCTTGAAAACAAAAGACACATACGACTTGACAATAAATGATGGAATTTATAGAGGAAATGTAGACGGCGTAGTAATAATAAGTATTAAAATCATAGGAGTTGCAAAGTAAAATCAAATTAATGACATTTTTTAAATTATTTTATTTATGATTTTTTAAATTTATTATTTTCATATTTATTTCACCAATTTACGATAAATATTATATTATTTATTATATTATATTATTATGGTAAGAGCAAATCAAGCACAACCACAACGAAGACGGAATAATAGAATTTATTGTGGATACAAGGATGCTCCACCTTTAGGTCGTCCGTTCGGGAATAAAGTACAATGTAAGGCTATTGGTCAATTAAGACGTTTTGGGAGGATTTTAAGAGCACCTCATCCAGCCGATAGACAACAAAATAGGCGAAATAGATAATTTAAAAAAACTATAGGAATTAAAAGTTAAAATCAAATATATAATATTACTAGTTTTATTTTATTGTTGCAATTATAATAATTTTTTATAATTTATCATATTTATATTTATTCCACCGGAAACTCTCACCGAACCGGATAAATTCACCGGAAGCTCACCGGAAGCTCACCGGACCGGATAAATTCACCGGAAGCTCACCGGAAAATTGACACGTCATCCTAGGGTTTGGAGGATAGTAGAATGTTGTAGGGTTTGGGGATTGGATTTTACCCCAACCCTAGGGCGCAGCCCTAGGGTTTATGTGGTGGGGGAAAATTATGTCCGTAAACGCTACATCATACTACTAAAATAGGCGAAATAGATAATTTAAAAAAAACTATAGGAATTAAAAGTTAAAAATCAAATATATTATTACTAGTTTTATTTTATTGTTGCAATTATAATAATTTTTTCTTATTTATCATATTTATATTTATTCCACCGGAAACTCTCACCGAACCGGATAAATTCACCGGAAGCTCACCGGAAGCTCACCGGACCGGATAAATTTCACCGGAAGCTCACCGGAATTGTCTAGGGTTTGGAGGGTAGTAGGATGTTGTAGGGTTTGGCGATAAGATTTTACCCCAACCCTAGGCGCAGCCTAGGGTTTTGTTGGTGGGGGAAAATTTTGTCGTCAAACGCTACATCATACTACTATAATTTTGCTATTTTGATGAGATAAATAAAATCCTTTGCTTTTTGTGTCAGGTTCTGCGTTTGAATATTTTAATGCGTATGATATTGGACCTGTAGCGGCATATTCAACACATTCTTTTGTAATTTTTCTTTTGTTATCATAAAGTTCATCAGTGAGCTGACCGAGTAAGTCACCTTTTTGATATTTATATATATGGTCATTGATACCTTCTTTTTCAATGTAAATACACGAGTTCGTGTCAGTATATAACACATTGTCAAACCCTACTTTTTGGCACAAGTCGTACAATTTCAGTCTTGCATTGGTGGGGGAAAATTCTGTCGGTGAACGTGCATACATTCTACTAATATTAGCTTAAAATTGGACGTACTCGATGAATTCTTAATTAAAGAAAAAGAATATTAAAGAGATTATATGAGATGCATAAACTATAAAGATGATAATAGAATTTGCTATAAGGCAAATGAGAAAATAATTGACTACGAATGGAACCTTGCAAGAAAAATCACTTACAAACCACATTCTAAAGAATAACCACATAGAGAGACATAATAGACGGACACCTATTACTTCCCACAGCATCAATTAACTGCAAAACTTGAAATACATATCTAAAATGTATGAGAATCAACCGACATCCTATTTTCAATCCAACTCTGTACCTTGGATATGGTATGTAAACTAAGACCTTTCCCCTCCATAATGTACATTGCACCGGACTTAGCTGTCTACTTTATGTCCCCACTATTTCACTAACTAGTAACTTATGTCGCAACCATTTCGCTTTTCTTTACCGAGAAGGCACCTAGAATAATGACTTTGAATTGGTGGGGGCACCAATTCTCAGACCCTATCAGGTTGTTAAGCTTCTAGGAGGTTATCCGGGACCTGAATCACCCTGATAGAACAGTCAAAGGATCCATGAATTCGCTTAGAATCTGTCCTATTTAACAGTAGGGAAAATTGATTCGTTACAGAGTGTACCATAATCAAGTCAGTCTTCCTTAGGTTTCTCCTGAAAGCATGTTTACATACCATTTTTCAACGGTCTGTGGGGCACCTTGAAAAGTTAATCCTATGCTGCCTCCTGCAGTGTCGTTTTGAAGGTGATGTTGCAGCTCGTTTCTGTCAACATGGAATCAAGACTTAGCACTGGAACTCATAACCTGTCTTTTTGAAGAACAGGTGCAAATATTACGTTTCCTAGAAGAAATGCGAACTCGATTTTTAAGCTCGAGTATTTCAAAACACTCATTAATGCGCCGCGAAGAAGTAGAGATGTTCCTCTTTCGAGCTGAGGTGTAGGTTAGCTCTTGCCCACATTTTTCGTTTTTCGTTAATCTGTTCAGATTCCACCACTTACGATCGTTGTGAACAATATAGTCAGCCCCTCGAACGCAAGAGATTCCTAGCATTGCGTGATAAACAGACGTGGGAAACCCAACTTCACCAAGATCGATTCCATCTCGTGCGTGCTTGTATCTAGTGTTCTGGGAGCCACGGTGGAAACAGCCGATGGCGCTTTCGATTTCTTGCAGGCTCAACATGTTAGAAAAGTAAAAACCGCCATCTGTCCAAACTTCATACTCATGTAACTTGATTGTTTGAAGAGAGGCTTTACGGCGGTTGGCAGGATCATTGGTGTGGGCAGAAGCCCGAACAAGCCCTGTTTGCGTGTATCCCACAAAAGCGGATCTGCTGGCCGCGTGAACGGCAGAGAGCCGGTCCACCCAGCCTTTTTTGATCGGCCATACGTCCTGTTCAAAGAAAGATAGGGACGTGTCACCGTTCACAGGTAGATTTTCTTTGACGTACGTGTAGGCAACCCATAATCCGGCAACAGTGCCGCCCCAGTTGTAAGAAGGTAACACTTCACAACGGCAGTGGACAGGCAACGCTTTTTGCAAGTATAGGAATAATTCGTTTGCTTCTGCAAGACGGGCCTCCTCTTCCGCATGATCAGACATAACCACTACAATAAATAGCTTGTTTGACAAGTTTACAGCCTCGAATGCATCCAAGTGCCGAAATATATCTGTGTGGCGTTGAACATCACCGGGAGAAACTTGCTTGTGAGTCGGGCGTCCTTGATAGTATGCTATTCCATATATAAAATTCAAAGTTCTTCCTGGTCGGCGGTCTCCACGCCCAACCGAAAGCTCGAAAGTCGCCGAGCTGCTCGCCCGAATGTCGTGTGTAAGAAATTGAGCACGAAGAAACGCACATAAAGGGTAAGTGAGCGAGCAAAGAAGAAGAATTAAAATCACATGCAAACTCGCAACACGTTTGAACTTTCTATGGAAATGCATCTCATTTGGCGTACCACTACTACCCTCAATACACGTCCCGAATATGGCATACTCTAAACCACGCATGGTACCACTACTATGCATCCAGCCTGAACTCTCGCACTGCGGCCTTAGAGGCCGCGGACATAGACGTGACTGACGCTCCATGACATGTCGCAATCTTTCATCTCCATGACATGGCGCATGTGACCATGCAGAAGCGACTCCTGACATTGGCTCCAGAACCGATTCATCGTTTTTACCTCTGTCGCTAGGATTCAAGCTAGCAACCACGCGGCGACTCGCGATTTCCGCCTGCGACACAGTCACATCCGCCCTGAGCAAAGACGAATGTCTCCAACTATCCATGCCTCGACTCATATCGGGCTGGCTCGAGTTGTCGAGAACTGTAAAAGGATTTTTTTGCTCCCCGATATGTTTCTCGCTGAACAAAGTCCCTCCAGAGGAGAGAGGTTTCGTCACAGAGCACAGCTCCATGACCTGCCAACGTCCAGCCAACGAAAATCTGTCCGTCTGAATATCTTGTCTGAGATATATTAAAGCGCGGGAACATGTTGGATACTGGAGAGCGGCAACGAAGCCCTTAAAAGCAAGGTGCGCCGACTTCCGCCGATACTTTTGCCACCTCCTTGACCTCGCCCAACACCAAGATGCCAGTGTCTCTCCAACTCCGCCTCTCACCAACTCCATCCGAGATTGAAATGGAGAACGATGACCTTAGCTTCCTCAGAAGCGGTGTTAACCCTATTGCTCCTCCTCAACCGCCAGTTCCCCCTCAACCGCCATCTCCTGATCACGCATGAGATTTTCACTTCCCCCCCTCCAGCGACCGTCACGCCTGATGTGCACACGCAGAGTGTGCCTATCGCGCCGCCTGCCTCAGATTTTTCTCTGCGTCGACGCGTTGCTTGTCGAGGGTGCCATGGAAGGAATCGCGTTGCGGTGACCTGCGGTTGGTACCTATGCAGGCAGTGCTGCTTGAGTTCTTCAGGTACTTCGTTGCTTGATTTCTGTTCGGTAATTTGTAGGCATCTGGGAAATAATAGATTATGAATATCAATATGTAGAACCTAATCTAACTTGCGGTTGCGGTTGTCGAAAGCAGGAGAATGCGCACTTCACGTCGTCGAACGCCCGATCCGACGTCGTCGTATTCGAGGACGAGACGGCGTTTGGCGTACCGCAACGCCGCTTCCGCGCCCACGCCGTGTACCTAGAGCGAATGCTCTAGATGAAGTTCAACGTATGCTTTTTCAAGCGACGCCTCCTTGGGAAGGACTGTGTGGTGTTCCAGTTCGCCCAAATTCCGGTACCGTTTCTTCCTTGAAGGACCTCCAATTCCCAACGTTGGGTGGGCGTTTCGCGGAATTCGCAGGAATGCCGTTGCAGCTTGCCGCTGCGCAATGGGCAGGTCGTTTCGGAGCATGGTGGCAGCAGCGCGTTCTAGGACATCCTGGTGGACAGCAGCCCCTTCCATTGTCCGATCGGCGCTCGTTCTTGAGTAAGCCCCTGTTATGTGCTTGGTTAGATTACCTGCACCTCACATCTGAGGTAGTAGTCCGTAACGGATAAAGATAACAAAGTTCTTAATAGAGCATCAAGGACAACGTAGTCCAATTCCGGTTCTAGGACTCTTGGAGGTTGTGACATAATGTAATAGCAACTTCAAATATAATGCACTTTCGGTCCAAAAACCTAGAAGGACACAACTTGAGTTCCACATAAATTGTATTTTGCTTCACTTGATACCCGTGCATTGTCGCACAACTTTGTTTTTGCACTCCAAAGCCTCGCATAACAATCCACAACCCCTGTTTCCCTTTATTTTAGGGTTTGACCCGGCCTGGCACATACATGGGTGGACCATCTGCATCGCATACACTTCTACATACATTCAACTACATGCTAATATTGCATAGTGTCTACACCATATAATATACTATGCAATATTATGATATTGTAATATGGTTATGTATTCTCCTTGTGTGTTTGTATTCATATTATTTAGAAATTATTATGTATGTTGCACCCTTTTGCATGTAGAAAAAAAAGGTGCAACCGAAGCAAAAGTATTGACAATGATCGGTAGTCAGCTCGTAACCAGTGTTGTCAATAGGTCACTTTTGAGGCACATTATAGTCGACAGTATAGTACGTACTATTTATGGGCCCGACAGTACGATGTGAAAAGTATTTAGCGGGGTCAACATGTGTGAGGTTGAGTTTGCAAACTGACGGGTCATTTTCCATTTTGGTCATATCTCACGCCGCACTCATCTATTCGAGCCGTGATTGTGATAGCCTAACAGAGGACACCGAGCCCGAAATTTTAGTAGTAAGTGTCCGACTATAGGGTACGCTTTTTTATCACTATAAAAACCCTATGAAAACCCTATGACATATGTCATAACCCTATGTCATATATGTCATAAGTCATACAAGGAAATGACAAGGAAATGACAAGGGAAAATGACAAGAAAAATGACAAGTAAATGACAAGAAAAATGACAAGTAAAATGACAAGAAAATGACAAGAAAATGACAAGAAAATGACAAGTAAAATGACAAGGAAATATACAATAAATATACAATAAATAATTACGTAATAAATGATAAATAAATTACGTAAATAAATGTGTAACAAAATAAGATTTAAATAAGTTCTAAAATAAATTTAAATAAGTTCTTAAATAAATTATATAAATGATGTATATTATTACATATATATATTATAAATTGTTCTTAAGTTATTTCAATCTTCATCACTATCACTTTCATCCTCACTAGATTCTCTTTCGTCTTCGTCATCACTAAATTGTTCACGATATTCATTATATGATATCTTAATTTGTTTATTGCTTAATTCTTCAACGTCAAATAGGTCAAGATTTAAATCAAGATAAAAACTTACAAAATCTATAAAGAGTTCATCGTTTTTATAAAGTATCATTATTGGGTTATTAGTTTGATTTTCAATAAATTGAGTATCTTGTTCACAATGAACGATATTGCATCTTTTATGCACCGGAGTGGAAAAGTACTTTGCAATCATATTTTGTAAATCTTTTTTATGTCTTAAATTGCGAAGACTAGTCTCGATATGTTTATTATTAGTAGTATGATGTAGCGTTTGGGGACAGAATTTTCCCCCACCACAAAAACCCTAGGCTGCGCCTAGGGTTGGGGTAAAATCCAATCCCCAAACCCTACAACATTCTACTATTCTCCAAACCCTAGGATGACGTGTCAATTTTCCGGTGAGCTTCCGGTGAAATTTATCCGGCCCGGTGAGCTTCCGGTGAGCTTCCGGTGAATTTATCCGGTTCGGTGAGAGTTTCCGGTGGAATAAATATAAATATGATAAATTAGAAAAAATTATTATAATTGCAACAATAAAATAAAACTAGTAATAATATATTTGATTTTAACTTTTAATTCCTATAGTCTTTTTTTAATTATCTATTTCGCCTATTTTGTTGTCTATCCGCAGGATGAGGTGCTCTTAAAATCCTCCCGAAACGTCGTAATTGACCAATAGCCTTACATTGTACGTTATTTCCAAACGGACGACCTGAAGGGGCAGGGTCTTTGTACCCGCAATAAATTCTATTATTCCGTCTTCGTTGTGCTTGTGGTCTATTTGCTCTTACCATGAGAACATAATATAATATAATATAATATGATAAATTTATTTAAAAAAAAACATAAACTAACTTAAAAAATAAATATTATAACTTAATTTAATAAAATGATTTCGGTAGTTAAATATAATAATTTTGATATTGAAAAATTGAGTATTGAAAATGTTGATTTTACAAAAATAAAAAGTAAATCTAAACCATATAAGTTTATAAGTATTCAATATGATCAAAAGCCGTTATATTTGGAAACACCGAAAATGCATTGTCCATTTGGAGTTAACAACTTTGAAGGTAGTGACCGGTATAATATTTCGTTTAATTTAGTTGAAGATATGGAAAATATTATATTGGCTATAGAGGATAAAATTGTCAATCATATTTATGAAAATCAAATAAGATATTTTTCCAAAGATACTTTCAAACTTTCAAACTTGAAAGAACTTTTTAATAGTTCGATTAAAATAAATCAAAATCAAAATTATTCAAATTTATTTAAATGTCAATTAGACAATGGGGACTCAAATTTATATGATAGAAAAACCGGAGAGGATTTGGAAATTACAAAAGAGAACACACTGAATACAAAAATCCAATCAATAATTAGAATTCCTGGATTTTATATCATGAATAAAATGTATGGTATTTCATATAAAATTGATCAAATGCTTTTAGATAAAATAATATTACAAATGAAAAAATATTTTTATTCACTGATGATATATAATAAAGAAATAAATGAGTAAATCAATCACCGAGAAACAAATACAAGATTTCTATTTAGACCCTGAAATTGGATATTCGAGTGTAAGTTCATTCACAACAAAATTAAAATCAAAGGGATACAAAGTTACACAAAAACAAGTTAAGGAAGCGGTTGAAGCAACTGAAATAAATCAAACATTTTCTCAAAAAAATAAAATAAATAGAAAAGAATTATTTCCCATTTATGGTAAAAATCCAGATAAAATTTATATTCAAGCTGATTTGGCTTTTATCCCAAAATTAAAAAACCAAAATAAAGGTTATGCAGTTATGCTAACGGGGATAAATATAAATACAAGAAAAGGATATGCCTATGGATTAAAATCAAAAACGGTAAAAGATAAGAATAATAAGAATATAGAGGCAGCCGAAGGGGTGATTCCCGCAATGAGAAAATTGATAAAGGATTCGAAAATGAATGTATTAACAACGGACAACGGGAGCGAATTCACAAATAAAATAATGAAAAAACTTTTAAAAGATAAAAATATAGAACATTTTACAAATGAAACCGAAGACCATACAACTATGGGAATGATAGAGAGATTTAATAGAACAATAAAATATAAATTGGAATTTCATTATAAAAGTAAAAATACTGTAAATTGGATAAATCAATTAGATACTATTGTAAAGAATTATAATGAAACGCAAAATGTAGCAAATATAGATAAAGCTGCGCCGAATGATATGAATGAAGATAGAATTTTAAGAAATATTTTATTAAAAAGAAATATATTAACGAAACTACTTTCTAAAATTGATATTAAACCTGGAGACAAAGTTAGAATTAAAATTAAAACTAAAACTTTTAATAAAGAAACTCAACGATGGAGTACTAAAGTTTATAAAGTTAAAAAAATGGAAGGCTTGTCTTATGTAATAGAAGACAACAACGAAACTTTAGCAAGAAAATATAAACCAAGAGAATTGCTCGAAGTGAAAGGTAATGTTTCAAATCAAAGTAAAAATAATGAACCTACCGTGAAAGAATTAGTAACAAAACAAAATAAAAAGGAACGCAAAACTAAACGCGAAGGTGTTTTAGCTTCAAATAGATTAGCAAAACGCACTCGTAGTCAAAATAAAAAAAATAATGAAAATGAAGAAGAAATTGATTTAAGATAAACTATATCCTTCAGGTCGTAATTGATATGGATTTATTTTATCAACTTCTTCTAATTGTTCTTGTATCTCTTCAAACTCAGGGTGAAGTTCGTCCAAGGTACCTTTTAAATTTTCAGTCCAACCTTTAGCATATACCTTAGTTTCAACTCTTGTCTCCAAGCCTTGTGGACATAATACTTCTTGCTTGCCATTTCTTTTGCGTTTTCTAATCACATTATATGTCAACTCAGCATATTTATCATCAATTTTATCAGTCAAATTCTTAACCATACGTACCATTGATTCATGATTAATAATTTTACTGTTTTGGTGTGACAAATAGAAACCTTTACTTTTGGTGAGAGGTTCAGCATTTGAGAATTTTAGTGTGTAGCTTTTTGGTCCGGTCGCTGCATATTCAGTACATTCTTTTATAATGTTTCTTTTATCATCATAAAATTCATTAGTTAATTCGCCCAAAAAGTCACCTAATTCATTTTTGTAAATATGCTCATTAACACCTTCTTTTTCAATGTAAATACACGAGTCGGTATCAGTATATAATACATTATCAAACCCTACCTTTTCGCACAAATCATACAACTTTAATCTTGCATAAGCCGTTGTAAATACCCCTATGATTTCACTTGTTGAACATTTGTCCGGACCCTCAAAATATTCATCTTTGAATCGATAATTCATAATACATTTCTCATTTCCTTCTATACCGGCAAATTCATAATTCATTTCATATTCTTTGTCAAACACCATCGCATAAAAGTCGCTTGGTTCATTTATAATTTTAGTTTTCATTTTGTTTAATTGTTGCACAAATTTCCCCCACAAACTGTTTAGGTACATCTTGGCGACCGCTCGTTTTCCGGGGTTTTTCTTAATTTGAGATTTGTCTAAAAGAATACCTTCTTTCTCGAAATACTGTCTTATATATTTGTCTTTATCTTGTTCAGTTTTGACCCATTCGGGGTAACCACTTGATTCTTGTTTAATTTTTAGAAATTTATTAATATATGGTGCAAACAGTTTTGTAGACCGTTCTTTCCAATGTCTAATTTCATATATTTCCAATAATTCATATCCCATGTCAATAGCTTTATCGACTTCAATGGTACTCCAAGTTCCTTCTTGTTCATGTAAAGTGAATTTCAATTTACCATTATCTCTACATGGTAAAACCGGAAATTGTAAATTTTTAGGAGGCTTAACTTTACAATATATAACACCGAAAAACTTTTCAGTTTCATTTTTATACCTCGATAAATATTCTTTAACCGAAACATTTTTAAATTGCTCATCAAAACCAATAGGATACTCACAATATTTCATAACCCAAGGGTATAAACTAGTAAAATCGAGATACCTCAATGTTTCACCGAATTTCCTTTTGTAATACAATTGTTCAGGGTTTGTTCGCCCACCACAGAATGCATCTCGAATAACAAGGTCAGGTTTGTAAGTTTTCATAAAGTCACTTACTGATTTTTCATTTAATTTATCACTTTCCCAATCACATTCCCAAATATCTTCAACGGTATAACCCAAGGTTTCAATTGATGTTTTCTTTTGTTGTGTTTTTGTAAATAATTCTCCATAAGTAATATTAGTGTCTCTTGATACATTTGCTTTATGGTTTGGATTGTAAATTGCAGGGTTACCATGAAACCGGTCACCATTAAATTCGAAAATTTCATTTGTTTCCTCACAATATCCGTCCGCTATAAAGTTTGTTTTGGGAATTTTATATTCTCTAATTATTTTGATACCTCTTGAATGTTCTAAATAATTGATCCATTCAGCACAAACTTTACTTTGCTTTTTAATTCTATAATATGCAATGCTATTTTTAGGCATAATATCTTTTCGATGAATATGTTGGGCTGTGGATGCAATTGTCATGAAGTTGAAGGGGTCGGTTTCACATGCATCTAATAAAACACTACGATATTCCAAACATGATTTACGAAGTATTAAAACATCATTTGAACAATACTTTCGTAATTCATTTTTATTGTTCCAAACAAAATTTTTGTCATCACATTTTTCATTATACCAAATATCGAATTTTTCTTTATCTTCACATTTCATATTTTCCGGACAAAAATGGTGTCTATTAGGTATTTTCCCGGTATAATTCCAATTTTCTTTTTTATTGAATAAATGAGGATAATACCCTTTTTCTACGTCATTTTCTAAACCCCAGGTCTTTGGTAACTTTGCAAGACCACAACTAAAATGGTTTATGCTATCAATTAGTGTGACTCCTAAATAGGTCAATTTCATTATTTTATTTCCAACTCTAATAATTTCTGGCATTTTTTTATTATCATCAAATTTATGCATAACTAATATTGCTTCAAAAATGAGCAAGAAGTCATAAGCTTTACCATTGTGTGCAATAAACGTGTAGCCCTTATGATTTGCACTAAATAGAAATTCTAAAAAGGAATGCATGTCATGATGTTCAAATCCTTCGACCAAATTGTCTTCGCTTTTAGGATTCTTGGTGTCATCTAAATATTGAGTAATTGCTAAATTCATATGATGTTTATAATGAAACTCTTTAGTCTTTTCATTCAAATACTTTGTCTCTTGAGTACATTCAAAATCGAAAAAGGCTAGTTTTTCAATTGGGTCCTTTTTATTTACTTGTTGAATATAACATTGATGATTATTCAAGTTGCAATATTCCTCACAATTCTTACATGTTGAATGACCACATATATGTTTAATTTTTGTTTCATAATGTGTGTTACATTCTTTGCAATAATGAACCTTATCACAAGTAGATTTTAAATGATGATCATAACAATCTTTATTAAAAAAGAATCGATCACATTTGTCACAATATATTTTATGCATCAAACTTTTGTTTTGACGGTGTTTCTTATCTTTAAAAATACATTTACTACTTTTGCAACGTGTGCATGATTTTGAACGAGTATCCAAAAATGCAATGATGTTTGTGATTGGTTCGTAATGTTTTTGAATAGGGTCATAACAAATATGATACACATTTTCATTTTCGTCATATATTTGATCATCACTATTGAAGGGATAAATTTTCACTTGTCCACAAACACTATTTTCTTCATATATAATAATGTGTGCATTTAATATTTTCTCATATATTGGAATGTCTCGCAAATCAATTTGTTTATTTGACTCAATACCGACTAATTTCCTAATTTCATGTCCTAATTTTGTTCGAGTTGACGGTCTTGTGACTTTGGTTAAAGTGTTCCAAAATGTTTTATTGGTTTCTTTACAATGTAAATGTTGTAAAATAGCTAAAGAAATATCAAAACATTGATTATTATTATTGTTCAATGTAATACAACTTTTCTTTTTGAATCGTTCTTCTTTATTTCTCGATTGTGGATTCGCCGAACCACCTTTAATAGCTTTAACGGTGTGGACGAAAAGAGTAATACTTTTAATAAATCCATGTTCTTTTAATTTTTCACTTTGAGCTATTTTTTCTATAGCTTTTTGTAGATTTTCAGGATGATATCCTAAATAAATATCATCGTTTTTTATTACATAATTATCTTCAAATTGTAACTCAAATGATATCAATTGTTTGTCATCACTTGATGCTTCGGGAACAAATCTCCGTAAACCTTTTATTTCAAAAAGATTAAAATCGATTGGACCGTAGATATCTTTTCTAGTTTTAAATTTATCGATATACTCGGTGCGTTTGGTTTTTTTAATTTCTTTGATATTTTTAATATCAGTTTTTACATTATTTACAAATTTGTTAACCTTTTCATTTTTCTTTTTATTTATATATTTTTCGTGAAATTTCACGGTATTTTTTGAAAGTTTTAGATTTTCCATCGTATTTGTCTTTAATTTTTGTTTTCAACGATTTTTCATAATCATTTTTTGTAATAAATGTTTTAGATTTTTTTCTTCCATTTATTATTTTAAAACTTTCAAAAATATCTTTTAAATCAGCAAAATCTTTTCTAGTTTTTGCATCCTTCATTTCAATGTTTAAAAGTTTCCATTGTGTAGGTGTTAATTTAATATTTGAGGTGTTAAGTTTGGACATGAGAGAGGCTTTTATAATATATATATAAGATTATTTCTTTAAGCTCAATTGGGTTAGTACTTTGCACTCAAAATCTACAACAATTTTGAGTATTGTGTTAATAGTTCATATTGTTTAGGTATGTCGAATGATGATTTTTTTAAAGCTTGAATCATATCATCAATAGTGATATTGTATAATTTGACGGAATTTGCTTTGATGGGCAAACCTCTTTTGATTCGTAAATTTAAGATACGTTGTTTTAAAACTTTATCTTTATTATTTTTATAATGTTTTGCGACATCTAAATTATTCTTTTCACTCGATTTTTTATAATAAGTATTTCCAAACTTTGAAATAACTTTCTCCATATATATTGGATATAATATAATAACCAAAAATATTTTTAAATTGTTTAAGTTATATAAAAATGGATATTTTAAACAATTCATGTGATTTTCAAAGTTTTATAAGTGGATTGATATTAGTTATAGGCACAATATTTACCGGTATAAGATATTCGAGATGTGAAACTATAAATTCACCTTGTATAAATTGTAAGAGGAAAATATTAGAACAAGAAGAAAATGCTAATAATGTTTAGAAATATTAATTTCTTTTTATATCTATTATATTCTAATTAAAAATAAATAATGGGTTATAAAAAAGGTGAAAAAATTACAGATGAAGCCACTTTAGAAAGATTGAAAAATGCAAGATTGAAAGCTTTAGAAGTAAGAAAATTGAAAGCCGAAGAAAAGAAGAATATTAAAATAGCAAAAGATCTTGAAAAACAAAAAGAAATATTAGATGCAAAAGAAGTTATTAAAAATCACCAAAAACCGGAAAAAGACGAAATTAAAGTTGAAGTTGTAAAAAATAAAAAAAGTACAAATAAAAAACCAAAAGTTATTATTGAGGAAATACATGAAAGTTCTAGTTCTAGCGAAAGCGAACCGGAAGTTATAGTTAAAAAGAAAAGAATTTCCAAAAAAAGAAATAATAAAAATATAGATAATAGCCCTCAATCACCTCAAAAAACCAATACTCATTATGATAAAGCTTATAGATCATTATTTCCTGAACTTTAATATTAATAGAAAACTTAAATGTTACAAACTCAAAAATTAAAAAATAAAGATTATGAAATTAAATTACCGAAAGGCGGTGCTTTCAATATAAATACGGAGCCCGATTTTATTAATATGCATTCCGTTATTTTGGCGATAGCAAAACGCGGACTTGGAAAAAGTTGTAGTTTTTCAAATTTACTAAGGTTAATGAAAAATAATAATGCATTAGACCGTTTAATTTTAGTTAGCCCTACATACCATAATAATCAACATTATTTTAAAGATTTACCATTGGACAATGAAGATATATTAGAACCTTCGATTGAAGCTCCCCAAAAAATAGAAGAAATTCTTGACACCGAAGCTCAAGAATACGAAGAATATCATGAAAAGTTGAAAAGATGGAAGAAATTAAATAAAATGTTAAAAGATAAAACAAAATCAATTCATGATATACCAAATGAATTATTAATTGAATTTGAGGACACCATGTATAATCCACCGGAACATAAATATAATGGGAAAAAGCCGGTGATTGTGGTTTTATTAGATGATTGTCAAGGAAATGACATCATGTTACCAAGAGCTAAATTAAATCAACTTGTAACTACTCACCGTCATAAAGGTAAATTAAAAAATGGTGCTTTGGGAGTTACTTTATTATTTGCAACACAAAATTATACAAGTAATCAAATGGGCTTAAATAAATCAATAAGAGGCAATTTAACTCATATATTAGTTTTCAAAAATAAAAATATTAAAGAGTTAGAAAAAATTGCGGAAGAATGTTCGGGAGAAATAAATCAAAATACCTTTTTCCAAGTTTATGATAAAGCAATTCAAAACCCACATGACTTTTTATTTATTGATTTACATAAAAAGAGTACACATCCAAGTGGATTCAGGAGAAACTTTAATGAGTTTATTATTCCAAATATTTTAGATTGACTTCATACATATTGCTTTCAAACAGTTTTTGCAGTAACTATTTAGAGGTCCGTCACCCATATCATCATCAAGAATAATGCAGATAGCACAAACAGCCTTGCAACAAACAAAACAAGGAGTGCATTTCACTTTTTGCAGTGAGTCACAAGTGACGCATTTTACAACTGAGCAAATATCCTGTGGTAAACACACAAAAATAAAAAGAAGTTAGGACTTTTTGGGAAGAAGGAAACCATGCTTATCATGGTAAGACTTGTAAATCTCTTGCACCTTTCTGATCCTTTCAAACTTTTCTTTAACTGTGAGAGGTCTGTTAGGGAACTCGAAGGGGAGGTGAAGGCTTTTACGGTCAAAATTGATCAAACCCTTCGTGGCAGCATTTGCAAGGTGCCCAATCCAATAGCCTTCCAGATATTGCATATCTTGTTTTAAAACTTCCTCATAAGTGGGGAAAAAATCCTTTCCCTCCTTGTCACTCTTGATTCTGGTGGCTCTTATGGAGTTTATTTCTTTGTGGTAAGCTTCAGGGTCTTTCACTCGTAAGTTTGACATGTGAGTTAAGCCAAGCCTGCTTACTCTACCATATCTAGGATACAGAAGTATTTCCAGGTTGATATATTTTTCGAGGTCATAAAAACTTACCTCATCGGTGCCCGTTTTTTCAGTTGGTGCTTCAGCCTCGGTTAGTGCTTCAGCCTCGGCATTTTCAGTTGGAGAAAAAGTATCTGCCTCCTGAAAATCGGAGTCCTCAACTTGACTATCTTCAAAACGCAGGTGTTGACCTCCCGTTTTGTCTTCGGCATTTTTCAAAGGTTCCTCTAACTGTGAAATAGCCTCTGTAGGCTCAACCAGTTGTAACACATGCGTATTCTGCAGCTCTTCGTTTTCCTTTTGAAGGGCCTTCACCATATTCTCCTCGACCTCAAGTTGTGTTTTGAGTTCGGCATTTTCATGCGTAAGCTCCCGGACCTTTTCAGCAGACTGCTCACATATTCTTTCGAGCTCAGTTATCTTGTCACACAACTCCGCATTTTCGACTTGCAGCTTCTCAACGTCATCGTCACATATTTTCCCCTCGTTTGAAGGAAGATACTCTAACCTCTCGTCTTCAGACTCTTGTGACTCGAACATCGGCTCTGGAACTGTTGTGTCCTTGACAGGTACCTCAGGGTCCAAATATCGAAACTTTAAAAGCGCATCTACGCTGACTCCACCCGATGCCTGGCGTTGAAGCTCAACGCGCTTCTCTTCAGCTGAAGATACCGACACTTGCAACTTTTTGCCAGCTCTCGCATGTGCTTCAGCGATACGTTTTCTGCTCTCGTTTTCCTGCTCAAGCAAGTGCCTGCTGAAATCGCGAAACAAAACATCCCGCACGCCCTCGCTAATAGCAGCGGAAGCCGTGGTTGTAGCGTAGTCTACAATAGAAGGAGCGACAACCGTTTTCCACGTTTTCTTTGTTGTGAACTTCGGCGCTTTTACCCAGCACCGATTACATAAAAAGTATTTGCTCTTGTGTTTACAACCAGCTTCTTGAGGCTCGATACGAGGGTTGTTGCGCACTTTGTCGAAGTTAATGCCGGAACACGGTACTGCTTTCGCAATAAGATATCCCTCAGGCTGAACTTTTGAGTTACAATCATATCTTGTTTTATTATCTGCCAACGTGATAACGAACTCTTCAGCAGTTCTCTGTGCCATAATTCTGTTAACTTTTAACGAACTTGTAACTTTCGAACACCTAACGAGTAAGTAACGAGTAAGTAACGAGTAACTAATGAGTAACTTACGAGTAACTTACGAGTAACTCTTGAGTAACTATTGAGTAACTATTGAGTAACTATTGAGTAACTATTGAGTAACTATTGAGTAAGTAAAATCTGGAATCAAAGATTTTTTATTTTATTTTAATTATTTTAATTATTTTAATTATTTTATTTTCGATTTTATTTAATAATTGCCACTATAAAGTTACTTGAAAGTTACTTATGAGTTACTTAAAAGTTACTTGAGAGTTACTCGTGAGTTACTCATTAGTTACTAGTTACTTACAGGTTACTTACTAGTTACTACTGTATACGATACTCGAGCTTAAACAAATACGATACATGCTACAAAATAATGTTTAACCACCCAAAAATAATCAGTTAACAAATATGGCTAAAACACGCGGTACAGGTCGTAAGCAGTGCTCCCGTTTTCAATGCGTAATATGCAACAAAGCATGTGGGGGTATTCCGTTCAATGCGATGCCTCTTGCACGTGGTGACTGCTGCGAGTCGTGCCACAGTTCTAAGGTTATTCCCGCAACCGTAGAACAAAATGCGGAGGCACAAGCGGGTTCTTCCCGCGGTGTCAAACGGGAACGCATGTCCGATTCCGAACCTGAACCTTCTCCCAAGAAGAAGGAAAAGAAGAAACCTTACCGTCCTGTGACAGGACCTGGACCATCGGACAAAAAGCCTCCCACTGCTTCACCCGAACACGCCATGCGCCTCCGAAGCAAAATAAAGACTGCTGATTTCAAGCAAACTTTAGGAGGTCGTAACACGCGTCAATCGGACATCGCAACTGAATATACTACAACGGAGAAGCATGGTACAGCAGAGCAAAGGAAACAAAAACGTGTAATGGAAACAGCGTTGGAAGGTCTGGAATCGGGAAACGTGTATTATGGCGAAGAAGGGAAAACTCCTATGCAGGAACTGGGTCTCTTTATTGAAAATATGGCACACGTAAATTACGTTGCCTTTGCCAAAGATAGTTCAGACGACGAGCAAAAGCCCGCGGAGGGCACTGAGAAAGACCCCGCGGAGGGCAATGAGAAAGACCCCGCGGAGGGCAATTAGACATATTAATACATAGCTATTAAATACTTTGTATTATTTGTCTATTACTTGTTCTATTATTGGTTCTAGCTTCTAGTTTCTAGTTTCTACCTGAATACATACTTTCTGTTTTGGCGTCCATAATCGGCAGAGGGATAGACACCTTTAAAAAAGCATCGGTGGTCAAACACCCTCTGCAGGCATTTGGGTACTTGTCCGCCCAGGCAGTCATAACTACGTTTTCGTTTCGTATCATATAGTAGCAAGAATCGGTCTTGATACCTGCGTCCATATCCGCGCAGTACGCCGATTGCGAACGAAATATGCAGAACTTGCAACCTTTTCGTCCGCATTTTAAACAAGAGCCTGTTTGCTGTTCTTCAGGTTTGTTGCAAAAAAAGTTGCTGCAACCTCTCGCAACTTTTATGTGATTATCAGCGTCCCAAACTCTTGTTGAAACAAACAGAGGCGGCGGGGGCGATGCCGCTGTCGCTGTCGCTGTCGCTGTCGCTGTCGCTGTCGCTGTCGCCGATGCCGCTGCAGGCTTGAAACCTGCTGGCGCTTTTGGAGCAGCGCGAAACTCTTGCCTACGTTTTTTCATAGCTTGCAGGTCTGTTACGGGCATTTTGTCTAACGCCTTCTGAATAGTCCTCGTTAGGACAATCGGCTCAGCGACTTCCGAAGCCTGCTGAGTAATATCCGATTCAAGGGTTAAGTCAATCGTCACCTCATCGGCAACCGGTTGCTTACTTTGACGGGTTCGGGGCATTTTTGATAGTTAGAAGTTTGTCGTTTGTGAGGGGTTCGCAAGTTTGTGTAAGTTATTTCCACAAACTAGCGACAGTCCTTATGTAAGGGGGTCAGAGCACCCCCGTCATTGACATTTATTAAAATTGATTTTTAAAATCATTTTTTTTATAAAAATATTATTTTTCTAAAATTTCGCGCTGATCATCACTAGCAAACTGAAATTCTCAAATTCCAAATACTTTATGAGATATTACGACTCAGTCCTTTCCATGCAAATTTTGTAAAACTCACTATCTAATTCAACTCCTATGTATTTTCGATTATTGTTTTTACAAGCAATTAAACTAGATCCAATACCCATAAAAGGATCACAAACAAGGTCATTTTCATGTGAATATGATTTAATTAAATATTCCATTAATTCTATTGGTTTAGAACATGGATGTTTACTTTTGTAATTTCCGTTAGAAAATTTCAAAACTGATTTTGGATATCGATAACCGTCTTCACATTTGGTCGGTAATCTAGCGCAATGTTTGGTATATATATTCGTAGTATTTGCACTAGATTTAAAATATGGCTTTCCGGGCGTTTTTTGCGGGTTAAATGTAGGTAGTCTTTTATAAAATATATAAATCATCTCGTGGCTTCGCAATGGCATCTGATTTGCATGAAAAAATCCTAAAGATATACTCTTAAAATATACTAAATCATATCGAAACCATGCTTTATTACTTTCAATTATCTTATGTCCAAATTTAGTTGTGGTTAGAAAATATAACATGTTTTTTCTTTACCTATACGCTTCAAATGTTTCCACAATAAATTTAAATCAATTATTTCTTTATCCCATTTACAAGCGGTTTGGTTATAAGGTAAATCTAATACAAATAAATCTACGGAATTATCATTTATTTTGGGGAAAATATCGAAACAGTTTGCATTATGAATTTCAAACATTAAATTATTAAATTTATTTATTTATTTTATACTAAACAAATTCTAAATGAGACCGCAATTAACCGACGCGTACACAAAACAACAATGTTTAAAAATGATGGATATAACAAATAGAGTACCAAATTCTCAAAAAATGTTTAAAAGTTATGGCAATCTTTCTAAAAATAGCTATAGTATGACCGTACCTAGTTCAAATCCTGAATTATTTTATTTTGATCTAACAAATTCTCCTATAAATCCTATGCATTTGACTAAAGAATTAAAGCATGATTTGATTTTCCAAAATATATTATGCAAGAAGAGTTGTCTTCACAATCTACTCCAATAAGTTTTGAAGAAGAAGAAGAATTGTTGAGTGAAATTGACACTGAAGAAATTAATTCAGGTTTGAAAAGAATGCGTGAAGATTTTTCTCCATCTCCGTTAAACACACCCGAAAATCAAGGTGAATCTGGTCCTTCATCAAGGACAGTTGTAAATCCACTATTAAGACAAGCATTATCTTTTTCTTTAGCAAGTGATACAGACATTATTACCGGTGTAAATCGAAGAAACCCGACGTCTCCTAATAGAAATTTCTCACCGGCAAAAACACGTTCACGTACTACAAATAACAATTAAAAAATTTATTACTATGTCTCGAAAACATTTGTTCGGGGAAATTTATATTAAAATGAAATTATTAATTTAATAATTTATGAATACATTTTGTGATAATAATCCTTCAAATATATTTTGTCAAAAAGCGAAAATTGTAGATGACACAGATTTTAAAAGTAATGATTTTAAATTTGAAAATAATAAAAGTAATAACAAAGATTCCACTCCGTTTGAGAGAATTCCAAAAATTAAAAATAATGATTTTACATCCCAAAAAATAAAAAAACAAACGGCGGAACTATTGAATGCAATACATGCAGATTTCAAAAATATTCCAAATCAAGCAATAAATAATTTTCTTGGAAAAAATACAATTAAATTTGATAATCCTACTCAAAAAAAATATGCTTTAGCTGCAAATTCAGCCTATGCATTTAGTTACGATAATAAAGCAAAATTAAATAAAATAATGAGAGAGCTTCCAAATTTTCAAATAGACCCTACATTAAGCGGGAGAAATTCGGTTACATTAGTTAATCCTATAAATAAAGAAGTAATCATAGCATATCGTGGAAGTGACGCTGAATTTTACAAATTAGAAACCATTTCTAAAAACCCTAATAGATTAAGTAATTTTGAAGATTGGTATGTGAATTTATTAACAACTATAGGCAAACAACGCACAACTCAAAGATATAACGAAGCATCCCAAAGATATGAAAATGTTTCTAAAAGATTTGGAAATAATTACAAAATTTCGGTAACGGGCCACTCAAATGGTTCCGGTCAAAGCAATTTTATTGCCGAAAAATATAATGTCGAGGGTCATCATTTTAATCCAGCTATTAATCCATTGCAAAAACCGGTAAACACACCAACGGAAAAACAATATGTTTATTCAACGGAAGGAGATTTAGTTTCATTACCGGCAAGAATTAAACCACATCCAAATTCTAATTATGAAATTATTCATGTCAATCCAAAACCGGGAACTGAAAAGGATCTTGTAAAATTACATGATATAGAGCAAATGTATACCGAAAATTATCCCCGAACCGAAAGAGTTTCCACGGCAAGATCTAGATTTGGTTTCGCAAATGCTATAGGCAGTTCAGTTATGAGTGGTTATTTTGGATACTATCAACCAACAAATTCTAAAGATGAACATTATTTTAGAACGACTCAAGGTGTATTAGAAGGTGCATTGTTAAACGAAGCGCCCCCTATTAATTTTACAGATTTTATGGATACAATGGGAGTTAAAGAGACTTTAGAAGAAAAGAATTATTTACGGAAATATTTAGGGTTGCATCCAATTGAAGAAAAAAATATAGAAAAAGTCCCTAGTTATGACCCAATTACCGAAAAAATTAGAAAAATAACGGGTAGACAAAAGCAAGATAAAAAGTTATTTTCGCCTACAACCGGAGTAAGTTATGAAAATAGAAACATAAATTCAGGTAATTTTAAAAAGGGAATTAAATATGTCGAGTATGACGGCAGTAATTCAACACCTATAAAAGTCGGTGTAATAAATCCATAAAATATATAATATAAAATGGCAAATTGTAAATATAAAACTGTAAAAATTAAAAAGTCTACAAAAAAAGATAAAAAATTAATGGCAATTTTTGATAATTTAAAAACTGTTCATTTTGGTGCAAAAGGATATTCAGATTTTACAAAAAATAAAGATATAAAAAAAAAATCAAATTATCTTAAACGTCATAAGTCTAATGAAAATTGGAATAAATGTTATACCGCAGGGTCACTTTCTAAACATTTATTATGGGGTGAAACAACTTCATTAGAAAAAAATATTAATAAATATAAAAGAACATTTAATTTAAAATGAATATAAAAAAAGATCTTTTAATTGTGGAAGCCGAAAGAATATTCAAAAATATTCCCAAAGCACATATTGAACTTTTAGTAGATGATTATTTAAATAGAACCGAATATTACACTGAATTAGCCAATGGAAATATCGAAATTTCTAAACCAAAAATTAGGGACACGGAAGCAAATATTAAAAATCAATCTTTTATTAGTATAGATAATGAATAATATAATTTCATCACGAACTATATATTTAAATAGTGAAGAAAATTCGGCAG
>LGRX02013496.1:0-14427 GCA_001247695.2 Cymbomonas tetramitiformis | reverse complement strand
TCTTGCTTCACTGTCTGGGTTTCCGAGAGCATAAAGCCTCGGCCGGACACTGTTTATGTGATTATCAGTTTGATGCTTAGCGAGCTTAGCCGGACAGCGTATCTGTCTTCCTCGCAGGTTATGGCCCGCACCGGCTTTCCGGTGATTCTGATGATGGCACAGCGCCTTGCTGTTGCCATGTTCGGCTAAGTAGGACGTAGGAGGGGTTGAGCGCCCACTTGGGCGGTGGTGTATTATTCTCGAGGTATGGCCTTTTAGCATGGCAGTGATGGCGGCACACGTTGTGCTCGCCTTCGCTGCGCAGGAGATCGGCAGTTGACGGATTGTTTTTTTTACGGCAGTATCGTCGCAGCGAGGGTTTCTTTGCATCGTGCGCCACTGGCCCTGGCGAGGTCGCTCCACGCGTTGAGGCGTTGTACATTTTGGCCGCTCTCATTTTCCGCTTACGACCTGTGAATTTCGATCTACTGTGCTGAGACTTCTGCGGATTATCTGGCCGCCGTGGCAATTTTATACCACCACCCTGCTTAGCTCGACCTTTCCCCTGTCTCTCTATCATGGTTACCACAGCAAATAGAATGACGCGGTCACGCGTCCGTAGATTGGAGACGATTTTTGATGACGTGGGTGCGCAGCACGCTGCTACACCGCACACACCGCAGCTGCCAGCTCCGTCCACCGCAGCTGCGAGAGAGGTTCTTGACAAATGTCAGCAGCTTGCTCGCGACAATTTTGACAGGAAGGTTGCTAAGATCGTTGCCACTAAAATTCTCGGGGACAAATCAGACCGCTTCGCTGGTACGGAGTCCGACGCGGTCGACATTTTTTCACAGATCATGCATGAGCTTCGGGCACAGTTTCTTCTACAGTCGCAGGCACTTGCTCCCCTCTTTGACCTGACTGACATGACTGTTGCGGCTAGGCATGAGGGCAACGAGTTGCTGCTTTCGGCTCTGACGTTTCTGGCTCGCCCTGGCTCGCCTGCTCGCGACTGGCTTGAGGCCTCTGGGTCTGACGTTCCTGGAGATGGCAAGCGTGCTGCCCTTGAGGTGGTACGCATGCTCCAGGAGCGCTCGGAGCCCTTTGACTCTTTTGAGTCGCTGCTGGCGGTTCGCATCCCCAGCAGCGAGGATCCTGACCGTGGCATCCGTGAGTTCAATGGCCTGTTGCGGGACGTTCAGCGTTCCCACAACTTGCCAGAGGACGCGGTGAAGCGGCAGTTTCTAAAGACTCTCGGCAATTCGGCGTTGTACCGTGACTTGGCTAATTCCTTGGCTCGAGCTGACCAGCGGCAGGGCGTGTCTCTCTTGACTATTCAGGCTCGTGTGCGGGAGCAGTTCCGCCACGGCCTGAAAGTCTCTGACACCCGTGTCTCTGCTCTGCCATTCGGCGATGGCGCGTCTGACCTGGCTGCGGCGTTGTCCAGTCTGCAGGAGCAGCTGGAGCGCATGCAGCAGGACATTCGTGACCTAAAGCGGCAGAAGCGGGAAGGGGCACCGCCTGCGGGCAAGCACCTTACCCGCTCTGCTGCTAAGCATCATCGTGCTGGTGTTAAGCCACTTGGCACCGCTCCTCCTGTCTCGTTTGACATGAAGAGCGGTGCCTTCGTGCCCCACTGCAGAAATGCGGAGTGTGCACAAAGTGGTTTGAAGCACTGGCATGCTGAATGCCCCAACGGCGGTCCTCAGTCTGCCCACTATTGTGGTGCAGTTGAGAACTATGAGACTGACTGCTTGGCTGTTCGTTTCCAGCGTTTCTATGACGCTGGGGATGAGCATGCCTTCGAGTCGCTCTGCATGATGGAGGGTCGCCCGGAGGTGTGCGAGCTGTCAGCATGTTCTTTTGTGACGGCTGAGCCCACATCTCTGCGGCACTTTCAGGATGCGGCGGCTTCCGCTCAGGATGCGGCGGCTGACGACGACGGCATGGCTCAGTTTGGTCTGGCCACATTCCACTCGGATGCACGGGGCTCGATTCCGCCACCGCCTGCGGTTCGGCATCCCTCTGCACTCGTGGC
Organism: Cymbomonas tetramitiformis; assembly: GCA_001247695.2. Taxonomy (NCBI): domain Eukaryota; kingdom Viridiplantae; phylum Chlorophyta; class Pyramimonadophyceae; order Pyramimonadales; family Pyramimonadaceae; genus Cymbomonas; species Cymbomonas tetramitiformis. The sequence goes on along the minus strand of LGRX02013496.1, from coordinate 12,410 downwards.
TGGTGGTGTGCCTGCGGCTCATGAGTCATGACCCGCCAGTGGTTGTCCCTGGCTCTCTCGGCTTGCCTGGCTCTGTCCCGTCACTCCAGCTCGGCGACTCTGCACCGGCTCCGCTGTTTGCTGGCATGAGGATTGAGGCTTCTGACATTGGCTCTGAGGGCTCTGACAATGACCAAGGCTCTGACCATGACTGTGACGGCGGGCAGCGAGTGGCTTTTGGCTCCTTCGGCACTCTTGGGCATGCCTCTGACGGGGGAGCATCGCCAGCGGCCGGTGGCAGTCTGACTCCGATGTACCGTCCCCGGACTCCGCCGAGCTTTCTCCGGTGTGCATTGATGGCTTCCGTGCTTTGTTGTTCTCTGCTGGCTAGCGCTACGGCATCTCTGGTTGCCGTGGGCGGTGGTGACAGGGGCCTGGTTGAGCCCGGAGCCACCGCCCGTCGGTCTACCGGAGATCTCTTTGCTTCGATTCCACCACTTGGTGCTGCAGGCATCTGTGATTGGCCGCCAGATGATGGGGTTCTTTTATCTCCTTCTTCAATGCTCAAACCGCCATGGGGTTCTGCTTGTTTCAGTTCTTCAGTTGCTTTACTCTCTGCTGTGGATCCACCTTGCCCACTTGGGCCTGGTGGTGCTCAATTTGCAGCAGACAGCTTACAATTCACTTCGGGATTCTTCCGTGCTTGCATCCCGACCGCTGAACTCAGCTCTGCTGGCCAGCCTCAAAGTGGCTGAGTTTACTTCAATTGTCCTGGCAGCTTGATTAGCTTTAGCCCAGTAGTGGGATGACCGGGTCAAGACCCCGGCACCCAGCTAGAAGTGATCGGTTTCCACCGAAGTGAGTGTTAGGTGTTTGTTTATTATCTCGTGGCTGTATTATGCTGTACCTGCTTTGCTAGGTAGTCACACCCACGGGTGGTGTGCTGGACTTCGGGTTTAGGCTTAGTTATCATGGGCTCTGACTAGCCCCTAGCCTGACCCTGCTTCCGTATCGTGTCCGTGACATCCTAGCACTGTACTGTACAGTAGTACGGTACAATAGTACAGTCTTGCTTCACTGTCTGGGTTTCCGAGAGCATAAAGCCTCGGCCAGACACTGTTTATGTGATTATCAGTTTGATGCTCAGGGAGCTTAGCCGGACAGCGGATCTGTCTTCCTCGCAGAAAATGCAGCATATTCTAGTCTTGCGATACACGATCTTCGCACCCCAGCTAGCCGGTGGTCTCTCTGAACCGTTCCCGTTGTTTTGATCTGATGATCCAGGATTTGTCGCAGGCGAGGATTTGTCGCAGGGATTTGGTGCAAATGTTGTCCAACATTTGGGACCTCGATTTCGAGGTCCCAAACGATGTTGGACGATTATTTGCTTTTTGGCATTTCACAAATAATGACTTCGCATGACCTCGCATGACATCGCCGGATGACAGTCGCGACAGGAGCCAATGAAATCGCTGCGATCAACACATTTGCTTTCCCAAGTTTTGGTGTAGCACAGGCCTTACCTTAGTCAATCAGCAGCAGCAAAGCTCGAATCCCAACGGGCGATAAAGTCGAATTTTCGATCCCACGATCGCCAGGCGCTAACGATGACAGTGCCACAACAGTCGCGTGTATGTACCACGACGCCACCCACGCGTTATGGCATGGCATGCTGGGAAGCAAAAAGCAAAGCACTGCCGCGCACATGATCCTACGGTCATATGATGTAATGGCGATATCCATGTTAACATCGCATGGTAATTAATCGCGCTGTCCAAAAAGATCGACGCCTAGTGGAGATCGCATATTTGTGATCGACAGCGCCTAGTACCTTACCTACCTCTGACCTTTATAATCTTCACCCAAACCAAATTACCTTACTTACCTTAATCAGCAGCAGCAGCAAAGCTCGAATCCCAACGGGCGATACAGTCGAATGTTCCATCTCACGATCGCCAGACGCCAACGATGACAGTGCCACAACAGTCGCGTGTATGTACCACGACGCCACCCACGCGTTATGGCATGGCATGCTGGGAAGCAAAAATCTTAGGGCTCTATAAATAGTGATGGGATTTTTCACTGTTTGAGATGGGTCGAGCGTAATCCATCGCGGCGAAAATGGTATCCGCGACGGGACTCGAACCCATGACCTCCTGATTGAATCACAGTCGCTCTACCAACTGAGCTACGCGGGTTGATGATGACATCGACCCGCATTCAGTGGTACTCATTCAGTTTCTGATATAATTACGGATCGCGATTCGGCAGCTTCGATGACGCACCAACATCTGATGACTGCTCGCGATCCCTAACATATCTCCCCACTTGAAATCAGATCGTCACCTGACGATTCGTGTTCCAGTTCGTATCACAGTTCGGTCGATGTGATGACGTGGCAGCTTACTATGAGCCGAATTGCAGTTCTTGGGATGCAGCCCATCGCACCGAAGGTGCATCGCAGTTCTTGGGATGCAGCCCGAATCCACGTCATCGGCGCGGGTCACATCGTGCCCATGCATACGCGATCGTAGCGCAGGTCACATCACCGTGCCCGAGCATACGCGATCTTAGCGTAGGTCACATCATGTGCCTTATGCTGTTACATCTGACACCGAATCTGCGAGCCGTTTTACGAGAATACCAATCTTAGGGCTCTATAAATAGTGATGGGATTTTTCACTGTTTGAGATGGGTCGAGCGTAATCCATCGCGGCGAAAATGGTATCCGCGACGGGACTCGAACCCATGACCTCCTGATTGAATCACAGTCGCTCTACCAACTGAGCTACGCGTGTTGATGATGACATCGACCCGCATTCAGTGGTACTCATTCAGTTTCTGATATAATTACGGATCGCGATTCGGCAGCTTCGATGACGCACCAACATCTGATGACTGCTCGCGATCCCTAACAAAAAAGCAAAGCACTGTCAGATAGTGTAATGGCGAAAATGATTTATGAGAAGTTCATGGTTTAGTGGCTACTTATTGAACCGTGGTATCGCGAAACCATGGTTTACAAACCGTGGTTTCGCGAAACCACGCTTTTCGCGATATTCCCCCGAATATTCCGCCTGGTGGCGCCCGGGTGGCGGGGGATATGCTTATCGCGTGTCACGTTCCCCCAAACCATGGTTTCGCGAAACTACGGTTTGAAAAGCGTGGTTTCGCGAAACTACGGTGATGGAGAACCTGAAATATATATATCATACATATATATATACGCAGGTTGCACTCCAAGAACAGTCGGGCACTCGCAGAGATACGGAGACTAAGATGAGATAATAAAATAACTTAGGTGTTTTATTATCGGACGGAACTGACGGCATGCAAGATGCAAGTGACACAACACGGCGAGGGGTGACACAGGAAGAGACAGTCACCCCCATTTTATGGGGGGGCGAAAGTCTGTCTCCCCGTGACACCACCTCACCCCGAAGGTGTGAGGTGCCACGATGCCAACTTGCCAGGCCAGGCCTAAGATCCTACGGCAAGCACAAAGGCGAAACCCTAAGGAAACATACATCTTGTGAGACCCAAAGGGATCTTTCTCAACCCAACTAGTGTGGCTCAGCCTGCGTTGGTCTCTAGATGCGTGCTCTAGGGGCTTACGCCCATGCATGTGCTGTGGGGATGACTACTCCCACAGGCCAGCCGGCGAATCTAGCCCCAGCAAAGCTCATGTCGACGATGTGGTTGATGGACTCGATTTTGGTGTCTGGTGCATAAGCACCACCAAACACCACCAGACTGTAGCCAGGGGTAAGTTCTCGTAGTCGATTCACCTGCAGCGCGGAGGCAACTGCAGAAATGCGCGAACGCTGACGGTACGAAGCCATGGCCGCTGTAAGCTGGAAAATCTGGAGCCCAATACTTAGGGTTCCCAAACGAAAACGTAACTTTCGCCAAAAATAACCAAATCGAACGATGAAAAAGTCAAATTGGGGTAGATTTTGACGAGGAACACGGCGGTGAGGTCAAAAAAATCGTGCGGTAAGCCAATTTTCCGGCAGCAGCGGTGCTGCTGGCCAGAGTGTCGAAGGCGTAAATGTCGGTATAAGAGGTTGGGAAAAAAAAACGGTCGTTTCCACAGCACGAAGCCAGAAGGTGTGCAATAGGAAAACGGCTGAAGATGTCGGAAATAAAAGATGCCGTGACGTCGGTGCTGCCGCTAGTGCAATACGGTTGTGCGTAGTGCAATACGGCTGATGCTGAAAGCTGATAATTGTGCTAAAGGCGAAGGCGTAGATGTCGGAAGCAACCGTCGGAAAATCACGCCGGAAGCAGATGTCGGAATTAGATGTCGGAAGATGTCGGTTCCTTAGATGTCGAAAGCGCGTCACGGCTGATGTCGGTACTAAAAAGATGTCGGGTAGAATCACAGGGCGTGAAGCGATCTTGTCAACGAGTCAACGAGGTACGTAAAAATAAGCGTGTAAGGGCACCATAACCTGATGGAGAACCTGAAATATATATATCATACATATATATATACGCAGGTTGCACTCCAAGAACAGTCGGGCACTCGCGGAGATACGGAGACTAAGATGAGATAATAAAATAACTTAGGTGTTTTATTATCGGACGGAACTGCCGGCAGGCAAGATGCAAGTGACACTACACGGCGAGGGGTGACACAGGAAGAGACAGTCACCCCCATTTTATGGGGGGGCGAAAGTCTGTCTCCCCGTGATACGGTTTGAAAAGCGTGGTTTCGCGAAACCACGCTTTGGAAACTGTGGTTTCGGGATACCACGGTTTGGAAACTGTGGTTTCGCGATACCATGCCATCACGATGTCAGCAAATGTCGAATTGATATCTGAATTCGACATTCGGTCATCAGATTTCAGATTTCAGATTTCGTTCATCAGCTCGGGGCGTTCGAGTCGATCTTCAGATTTCCTAAATTCGATTTTCACATTATGCATCTGGATGACGATGGCTGACGTTCCCCCAAACCGTGGTCTCGCGAAACCACGGTTCAGAATTGTCTTACGTGATGGGACACGTCGGCAGACAGGCTGTCGCGGACGTGTACACAATATTCCTTTCCAAAACCATGGTTTTGGAGAAAACCATGAAAACCGAAACTGTTTCGCGAAACCACGGTTTGGAGGCTACTTATTGGGTACACGATCAAAAAAATGCACAGAAGCGTGGGATCGAACGATCTGCCCATCGTGTCCGTGAACGCAGTGATGACAGTCGGGCCAAAACCATGGTTTTCAAAGTAGCCACTAAACATTTCTCATTAAACATCGCATGGCCGACGCGATGTTCGGAAATCAGATAGATTCGCTTTTACATTGCATAGCAGACGCGAGGATCGAGAAATGTCAAATCATTAATGGAATGGCAGACTCGATGTTCATGTTCGGATCTCTCGAGTGCGCCACGTCGGCAAGATAAATAATCCCGTCGACCGTCAGATGCGCCTAGTGGAGATCTTAATTTAAGATCGACCGGGCCTAGTACCTTACCTTAGTCAATCAGCAGCAGCAGCAGCAGCAGCAAAGCTCGAATCCCAACGGGCGATACAGTCGAATGTTCCATCTCACGATCGCCAGACGCTAACGATGACAGTGCCACAACAGTCGCGTGTATGTACCACGACGTCACCCACGCGTTATGGCATGGCATGCTGGGAAGCAAAAAGCAAAGCACTGTCGCGCACATGATCCTGCGGTCATATGATGTAATGGCGCTATCCATGTTAACATCGCATGGTAATTAATCGTGCTGTCCAAAAAGATCGACGCCTAGTGGAGATCGCATATTTGTGATCGACAGCGCCTAGACCTCTGCTCCTTATGATTTGGAACCTGGCCAAATTACCTTACCTACCTCTGACCTTTATAATCTTCACCCAAACCAAATTACCTTACCTTAATCAGCAGCAGCAGCAGCAAAGCTCGAATCCCAACGGGCGATACCGTGCTTACTTTATTGATTTTAATTCCGAAAATGAGCCGCAATAAACTATTTAATTAAGTTTGTTGGTCCCCCAGATTCAATTATTTAATTGATTTTAAAGTTGTTTGTTTTAACTCGAGGAATACAGATAATTATACGAAAATTATTTAATTTATGAACTTTGTTTGTTTGTTCACACTATTATATGTCCTATATTGAATTATTTTGTTTTGCTTGTTTTTTTTTCTATATCGGTGCAATTGGCCCAGAGAATTATTCGAAAGTACAAGTATACAATACGGCAACGAATGGATACCGGCAGTACGAAAGTTCGTTGCGTGTTTCCAAGCTATGTGTTCACTGTAATATGCGACGTCAATATGCACCTTCACTGCCCACTACTACCAGCTCCACTGCCACTGGCCATCCACTCATCAAAGTCAGCCTCATACAAAAAGTCATTAACCCACCTTCTAGGATCTGTTTCGAAGTCGCGCTCAGCCACCAGACTCGCACCTAGGTCGACGTCGCATCTCTGCAGGGGGGGTGAACGATGCACGAACGCGGTGTGGTTTAACGGGCGTCCAGCGCCCTTCTTGAGAACTTGTCTTAAAACTCGTTCTCCTATTCCTAGGAATCTTTCTCTTGCACTGCGCTTAGGACGTGCCGAGACGGGTCGGAGAACGGTCGGGTCTGAGTTCACTGATGTTGCCGGAACCCCTCGCTTGACACCGAAGCTGAGGAGGGAGGCCTGTTGAAGCCTCTCGAGTGACCTGCGCTTCTTGGCCATATCCCCGAGCGTTGTTTTGCCACATCGGCATTCCGTCGGAAGAAAATTGCAGATTAAACAAAGCTCTCCCTCGTGTCCCGAGCCGCAGCCAGCCATACTTGCCGTGTAGGTGAAGAAAGTGACCAGTTTCCAGTTATTTTGTCACTTTGTTTGTTTTCGCGCTGAGGGGCGAGATCGGAATTATATATTTAATATTTTGTTGTTTAAATTTGTTGTAATGATGTGTATGGCACAATATTTAATTATTTATCCTTATTTTTTTTTCGCAACCTATCAGGGGGGGATTATTTAATTTTAAAGCCTATTTACGTTTCAAAAGACGAAATTTTCCTCCATAATTATTTACATTTAAAATCAATAATGTAAGCACGGTACAGTCGAATGTTCCATCTCACGATCGCCAGACGCTAACGATGACAGTGCCACAACAGTCGCGTGTATGTACCACGACGCCACCCACGCGTTATGGCATGGCATGCTGGGAAGCAAAAAGCAAAGCACTGTCGCGCACATGATCCTGCGGTCATATTATGAAATGGCGATATCCATGTTAACATCGCATGGTAATTATTCGCGCTGTCCAAAAGGATCGACGCCTAGTGGAGATCGCATATTTGTGATCGACAGCGCCTAGTACCTTACTTACCTTACTTAATCAGCAGCAAAGCACGAATCCCAACGGGCGACACAGACGAACTTCCGATCTCACGATCGCCAGACGCTAACGATGACAGTGCCACTGCAGTCGCGTACATTTATCGCGACGCCACCCTCGCGTTGTGGCATGGCATGTTGGGATGCAAAAAGCGAAGTATTGTCGCGCACATGATCCTACGGTCAGATGGCCTAGTGGAGATCTCCTTTTGAGATCGATCCGCCTAGACCTTTGACCTTTATAATCTTCACCCAAACTAAATAACCTTACCTTACCTTACCTTAGTCAATCAGCAGCAGCAGCAGCAGCAGCAGCAGCAGCAGCAAAGCTCGAATCCCAACGGGCGATACAGTCGAATGTTTCATCTCACGATCGCCAGGCGCTAACGATGACAGTGCCACTGCAGTCGCGTACATTTATCGCGACGCCACCCACGCGTTATGGCATGGCATGCTGGGAAGCAAAAGGCAAAGCACTGTCGCGCACAATCATGATCCTGCGGTCATATGATGTAATGGCGAAAATGATTTAAACATCGCATGGCCGACGCGATGTTCGGAAATCAGATAGATTCGCTTTTACATTGCATAGCAGACGCGAGGATCGAGAAAATGTCAAATCATTAATGGAATGGCAGACTCGATGTTCATGTTCGGATCTCTCGAGTGCGCCACGTCGGCAAGATAAATAATCCCATCCACCGTCAGATGCGCCTAGTGGAGATCTTAATTTAAGATCGACCGGGCCTAGTACTTACCTTACTTAATCAGCAGCAGCAGCAAAGCGCGAATCCCAACGGGCGACACAGACGAACTTCCGATCTCACGATCGCCAGACGCTAACGATGACAGTGCCACTGCAGTCGCGTACATTTACCGCGACGCCACCCTCGCGTTATGGCATGGCATGTTGGGATGCAAAAAGCGAAGCACTGTCGCGCACATGATCCTACGGTCAGATGGCCTAGTGGAGATCTCTTTTTTGAGATCGATCCGCCTAGTACAGTTAACAGTGTCACTGTACCGGACAACCTGACTCTGAGCCAACGGGCAGTTGGCTTGGCCTTGCGTCTATCGTATGATAATGAATATGATGGTCAGATGAGATCGAGCTTTCGTTTGAGGTTCTCGTCACACACATGATACAAGAGAACATAAAATAATATATGAACGCTTCGTGTCACGTTATGTTGTCTCGTCTACAGAACCGTCGAATCCGCAATAATTAATGTGCATGACGAGCATACACTACCATATATGATGCTTTTGAAATTTCATTTGTGAAGAGTTTAGGCATTCGTACTTCGACACCTGGCGTCCTGAGCTGTCGAGAGTGTTCGGCTCAGTAAATACATCCTCCTCCCGATGGCGGTGGCACGACACGTGCGTTCTCTGTAAACAGCGCTTTCGGTCAACACATATTTCACAGCGATGGCGAGGAACTCTTTTAGTTCAAACTTTGATAGTCGAAGCTACAACTCCAATAGTGCAGCGCTAGGTTGGAGAGCTCAAATCAACTCCATATGTAGCGAAACAGAGAGCAATCTTGATGGTCGTCGGAGACGAACTGTGAACTTGAGTAGTCGTGCTTCTTCACCAACGCGAGATACTTATACAAGACCTAGTCCATACGATTCCCGAAACTCATCGCTCCCGCATTCCTCAGCTCTTACAGAAGATACATCAACTGAAAGTTTACACTCCAGACCTTTAGACATCGGAAAAGAAAACCACCAGCAACGTTTCGCGTTGTTCGAGCAACAGCAGTCTGTGTACGATAAGCGACTGAGCAACTTGGAAAATTCTATCGTGTCCATTCGAAATCAAGACAACGGTGGACTCGGTGGCTTTGAACAACGCGAAGCCATGGTGCGATGGATGCAAGCGGGACCCTCAACATTTGTTATGTTCGTATAAGAGAGTTCATGCCTTCCCAAAATATATCGTAAAATGCCCTGTCTTTCGCACCTCATGATGCATTCTGAGAAATGGCCTTTTCTCTTGTGGAGACTAACATATACCCCGTCTTGCCCAGGCACGAATTACTGCTCTCGAGGCCGGACTGCAGAAAAGTGCGGAGAGTGCTGTTAAGCAGGTGTGAAGACAGATTTTGAATTTAATCTTAGATCCGTTTTACTTTGCTGTGAAGTCGAAGAACGTTTTGTTTGGCAACACAACATGGATCCGCCAGTTTGACAACAGGAAAGTGTGACCAGGCGGAATCTCGGGCGTCTGATATGGTGAAAATCGAGTTGAGTGATACCATCGAGCAGCGTACGTCGTACGCAATCAAGCGCCACCTCAGCTCATTGGAACATCAGATAAAGGTCTGGACTCTTGCCATGCTAACCATTTGACCAGAACGTGGCGTCGAGAAGGGACGATTCAAAGGATGCACGGTCACGCTCCAAACATGATAGCGACATAGATGAACGCTTAGTGCTACGCAGCTTCGCTCTCCAGCCAGGTCTCAAACTGTTTTCTGTGTAGCTCTTCCAGTCAACCTTGACCTTGAGCCTTTTGGTTGCGCCGCCTCTCCATAGTCTACACACCTTTCGGAGTAGAAACCCTCCATGTTTTTAAGGTATCGCGATTTGAAACGCAGGATAAGCTTGAAGCGGCAGACACCTGGGTACGGGGGCACCGGGAGGACAGCAAGGCTTTGCTCTCCCAGGTGATCCCATATTTCAAAAGCCGTATTGTGGCTGCCTTCAAGTTGTCGAGCATACATCGGCGGCTCGGACGTTTGTCCAATGCAAGTGTCCCATAGGAAACCAGTGTGAACTAGGCTCACATCAGCACTGGGATGTGCGTGCTCAGAGTCACCTGGTGGAAATTCAAAGAAATAAAGCCTGAGAGCGGGGCCATTGTTCGTGCGTGCGTATATCCTTAACTCTCGGCAAGGCAACGTTGCTCGCTTCACTCGGGGGGTAGTTACCTGGGAAGAATTGTATGGGGCTTACGCACGCACGCACATACGAACCTTTGCGTGCATCTTGAGCCCGGGAGCCTTCTACCCAGCATTATACAAGGATTGTCTCTTAGAACATCTCGTTTCTTGTGTGCAAGGCCGGGCATGTCAGTCTCTCTTCACCAGGGATGTCTTATTGGAGAGCACTATGGCTGTTGCAAGCTTTGGTGTTTTGGGGCTGACGCTGTGGGCTCCGACTTTGGCCCTCGCACGCAGGCCTCCTCGTGGGGTATCATCGCTACTGCGCTAGCTGCATCACAGAACACGAGGTACTCTCGTTCGGCCCTCGACCGTGGGAGAGCCACTTTCTCTCCCTGTCGCATATTTTCTCCCTGCCCTGCTTGCTTCGCAACACCCACAGACACTGACATTCTGCCCGGATTAAACCATGGGCAGTGGCAGAGATGTTCCCCACAGAAACGCGAACGTCGTTCTGCGGAGAGGTCCCAACCCGATGAGTTCCAGCGGCGCTCGGAGGGATGCATGAGAGAGTATAGAGGGAGAGTGTGGTGGCTGCCGGGGGCCCACCCTGGGCTATCTGTGCCCTCTGCCAAGGTGGCAAGGGCAGGTGAGCTGGAAGTTGACCGCCCCCTATTGGTCAACTGAAAGGATGTCGCCTCACGCAGAACGGCCGCCATTGAGAAGAAAGCGAGCGAGCTGTGGGCGGGCCAGCGCAAGGCAAGCTGCTGTCTTCCCTTCTCCCTGTTTCCCTGGGCACCACGCTGCATGCGAGGGGCCCCGCAGCGCATCAATGCATCTGCTCCCCCAGCACGCATTTCTCGATTGACACTAAAGGGGCTCGCTGCACCTGGGTGGACGCGCGCGAGCACAGGCCAGGAACACCCGTCAGCGCCCAGTCCCAATTGTGGGAACTGCTTCGGCCGACGAGGCCACCGCCGCGTCGGTCTGCGCGGTCGCGCTTGCGACTCCTGGGGCGCTGCGAGCTCTCTCCGCGTGGCTGAGGCGCCTCGGGGTGTTGTGGGGCGCTGCGCGGCGCTGCAGCTGGCCAGCGAGGTGGGCGGCATCGACGCGAAGCTGCAGCAGATGCACGCCAACTACAAGGAGCTGGACAGCCGGCTGCAGCACTTCCAGGACATGGCGGACATGATCCGCTCCGCCTCGGTGGACGCCGCGAAGATGGAGGTGGAGCGCGCCCTCGCCGCGGAGCAGAAGCTGCGCTCCCAGGAGAAGAGCGTCTTCGAGGAGGTGCGCGTGGCCCCCGCCCCTCCGACCCGTCCCCTGCATCCTCGTGGGTGAGGCGGCAGCAAGCCCAGCGTGCTGCTTGTAGTCCATTGCTGCTTCGGCTGTTGGAGCGGCGGTGCAAGTGGCCACGTGGATCAAAGCCGCCCGATTCGCGTTGTCGCAGGCGGCCCAACATGATTGGGACAGGTTCAACAGGACGAGCTCCTCGCAGCGTTCCACACCTCTCACCTTGAGCCAACCGTGCAGCGCGAGCTACTGTGAGCACACGCCGTTGCAGCGAGGGCGTGCCAGGTACCCCGGGGCTTGCCTCGTGCAGCCTTCTGCGGTTCACGGCAGATGCGCGCGGAGGGGAGTGAGTCCTCCGCACTTTCGTGCAATTGAAAAGCTGTCATGTGGCTGGTGGCGTTCATCGCCCCGATTCTCGCCTGGTGCAGTGTTGACAAAAGGGGGTCGGGGGTGTCTGTGGTGCGGAGGGGGCGGAGCCTGCAGCTGCGGCATGAGGGAGCGCAGCTGCGCGAGGAGGAGCGCAGGTGCAGTGCCCTCCGCCAGGCCAGAAAGATGGGGTGTCTGTGAAATCTGGTTCGACCATATATCTGGACAACCCACGGGGGCGAGAAGGCGCGGGGTGGGTCGGGGAGTAGTGATGTGACGCTTGTCATCCAACCTGGGGGAAAAAGAGGTGGCGTCCTGCGCGCAATGCTGATGGAGCTGCAGCAACTCCGCGCCTCCGAGACCTCGAGCCAGCACGACTCGATGTCTAAAGACTCGGGCGCCAATCGTGAAAGGGAGTGCCAGAAGCCATCGCACAGCGAATCGTGAAACCAAAGAGCCCCAATGAGGTGCACAGCGAGAGCCATGATGCGGTGAGGAGGGGGCCTGGGGAGATGCCGGAGCGA
>LGRX02013494.1:0-23680 GCA_001247695.2 Cymbomonas tetramitiformis | reverse complement strand
TCCTTAGGTGGAAAGCTAGACATGGTATGGTGGTGCCTCTCGCACGTCGGTGACATGTCGCCGTGAAGCTCTAACATTTCATCAGCTCTTGTTGCGGGGGGCATTGCAACAGAGTTGACGGGAGAGCTGCATTGCACAGTGACAAGGAGGCCTCACCTGGTTCGCATACTCTTGTAACTGCGGCAGGGCGGCAGCCATTGTCCGAATAGTGCCAGCCAAAGCAGGTGAGTCGTTTCTAGCAGGTAAGGATGTTCCTGACGTGGAAGCACCAGCACCCTGCAGTGTCCCATTCCCCAGACAGGAAGGCCACCGCTTTAGCCGGAACTGTTGAATTCAAGTGAGAATTCAGACAAGTCCAGATGGCAGCGGATAAACCAGGTTACCAGGTTTACAATGTTGCCTAGCATCCCCCTTTTAGGGTGGGTAACTTGAGGAGCTAAACAGCTGAAAAATCAAGCTCTGGGGCTGGTCCCTTATGGTCAGGGACTGGTCAAGAAATATCAAGGGAGAAAACAAAAACCATGATAATAAATATCCGGAATCATCATTGGCAAGATAGCAATGCACAAACCCTCCCTCGCCCGCGCCTCCATGCGTCACGCGTCCTCCCTCATAAACGCAAGCGACTCCATGCGTCCCCCTTCGCCCGCGCCGCCATGTCCTCCTTAACCGCTCCGGTATGCAGTCAGTCTCCCTCGACTGCGCCACCATGTGTACCCCCTTCGCCCGCGCCTACATGCCTACCGCGCGCCTAAATGCCTCCCCCAAACCCGCATCCGAGCGTCCCCCTTCGCCCGCGCGCCGGATGCGTTTCCCTTCGCCCGCGCCTACATGCGTCCTTCCTTCGCCCCACGCTACATGCGTTCCCCCTTCAACCGCACCTCTATGCGTTCCCCTTCGCCCGCGCCTCCAATTCTTCCCCTTCACCCACGCTCCGTGCCTTCCCCTTCGCCCGCGCCGCCATGCGTTCCTCCCCCGCTCCTGTATACAGTCAGTCTCCCTTTGCCCGCGCCTCCATGCCTCCCCTTCGCCCGCTCCCCATGCACCCCCCCCAAACCGCGTATCCATGCGTCCCCTTCGCCCGCTCCTGTATACAGTCAGTCTATCTCGCCCGCGCCGCCATGTGTCCCCCTTCGCCCGCGCATCCATGTGTCCCCTCGCCCGCTCCTTCATGCGTCCCCCCACACCCGCTTCTGTATGCAGTCAGCCTTCCTCGCAGACGCCTGCGTTCAGCCAGCCTTCCTCGCACACGCCTGCAGGCAGAGAGCCCCCGTTGCCTGGCCATGTATGCAACCAGCCTCCCACACCCGCGCCTGCGTGCACCTAGCCTCCCACGCCCGCGCCTGCGTGCACCTAGCCTCCCACGCCCGCGCCTGCATGCACCTCGCCTCCCACACCCGCGCCTGCATGCACCTAGCCTCCCTTACCGCGCCTGCGTGCACCTAGCCTCCCTTACCGCGCCTGCGTTGAGTTGAGCCTGCCTGGAGCCAGCCTTCATGGCAACATCCATACCCTTGCATGTGGCCAACCTTCCCCCATACCCTAGCATGCAGCCAACTTCCCTTACGTGCACAATAACACGGCCGGCCTGCAGGCAGCATCCTTGCCCCCGATACCCTTGCATGCAGCCAGCCTCTTTCGCCTGCGGATGGGTACCGTGCCCCTGCACACCCAGTGTGCCTCCTACACCCCAGCCCACAACCATCTTGCCTCGCCTGCCCCTGCATGCTGCCAGCCTGAAATTTTAGTGCGCGCATGCGCTCATCAGCCTCCCTTCCTTGGACACTAGATCAGACCGGACCCCATCAATAACAGACAGACCTTCTTGCCTTGCAACCTCCATTGTTTTAATAGTCCACCTTCTTGAGACACACCTGGTCAACACGGGTTTCTGCAGTTTCAGACTCTTGTCTTGAACAATCTTCCCCGTCGTTTGCACTGGGTGGGGCGGTCGCTTCTTCCGGCGTCGGAATAGCAGATGTCGTGGGTATGGCAGCATTGGGGACATCATCACTATGTTGGCGTTTCTCCGAAAGTGGTAGTATTCGAGACTTCTCCTGATGCAGAACGTTCCCATACCCACCCCCTTTTGTGAGTGTGCAGCAGGTAGACCCTTAAAAGAGGTGATGCATCGCGGCAAGGCCTCAGGAGTGTTACACAGGATACAGAAGATAAGAGAGCTGCGAGGGACACTAAGCCGGACAAGAAGTAGGAACGTTACTTACTTTGCTCTCACTCCTTCGCAGCCAAGGAGAGATTCAGGCCTCGCACCGAAAACTTTCCGAATTCGAACGTCGGCCAAAGTTATGACGGAAGAGCGCACCTTTCGGCAACGTACAGCCAAAGACTTGAGCACATCGCCGTTTAAACGCAAGTCCTGCGCCGCGAACGGTGCACCACAGTAAGCCCGAGAACCGGCGCTGGGGCGCCGAGATCTTTTCAGGGAGTCATAACTCATCTCAACGCGAAGCGGACGTGCAATCCTAGAAAAGCCATATTGCACGCAGGCCAACAGCACATCGCTCCATTCGAGCCCCTGAACGTGTACCCTTTTGTCGCAAAGGGCACATATATCTGAAGCCCGTTGAAAAATACGCCTCGATTCGTCCCGAGCAGATGTCACTTGAAAGTGTCCCCGGGCTGGGTCGGTATTCAGTACCTGCTGAAGTTGGGCTGCATACTTATCACACGACCTCTTCAAAGACTCGCAGGTCTCAACCTGCAGCTCGGCGCAACGGCCAACAAGGTTCTCACGGCAGTTAGGCCACGTGTAAAAGAGGAGCAGCGAGGCGCCAATAAGGCGCCGTGTGCACGAGTGGCATTGTACGAAAAAAATCCCATCCTTATAAAAACAAGCATTGTCCATAGGACAGTGAGTTTTCTTGAGCTAACGGTCTGTGCCCAACATCCACAAGCATATCAGATCTGGCTAAAGTTAACCGACGAAGGATGTCAGTCTATCGAGGACGCGCGCGATGTTTTGTAAAGGAGTGCGACTGAAATATCTGGCTTCACCCAGCGGTTAGGGAGCTCTGAACGAAAAAAAAAACCTCTGGTGCTCGTCAAGGCTCAACGAAGTGTATGTATATCGCAGTTTGAGTAGAATTGCGCTGCATTTCGATCGCGCAAGCTAAAGCGACAAACAGAGCAAGTAGAGTTTTTTCAATTCCTTCTTTGAAACAAAACGGTGTTGGGTGGCAACCAGCGCCTCACACGCGAGACATAGACATCTCCTCCACCCCTTTCCCTCGTCTCCGGGAGTGCCCGAATCCCTCGGTGTGGGAATTTGCCGTACGCATGTATAGCTTGGAAGCTTATGGCTGCATCTATCTTAAGGCGTGAGAATTCGGCACCCATCAGTTCACACAGTTCACACAGTTGCCTGGAACTGCGTGAAGCGAGCCCTCAAGAGCGTGGTTGTCTGCAGAAAGTGAGGGTTTGCGAATAAAACGGAAACGCTCCTGCGAAGACCAGGAATAAAGGTGGGAAGAGCACCTGTTCCTCCAATATCGCTATTAGCTGTGCCTCTGCTTCTGGCGACAAGTTAAGCCAGTGCTGGTCGCTGACCGATTCGAGGCAGGGCGGTGGGAAAGAGTGTGTCGCGGTATTTTCATCAAGCCGTCGAAGTTCAGGGAGAGTTACAACGGGCTTCCGGCTCTCTGGTAGAGCTGGAGGAGCGTGAAATCGAACCGGTCAACAAAAAGTTGGAAAACGGTTTGAGGAAAAAACAAGAGGTGATGAGCGGGGAAAACCTGAAGTCCCAAAGCCTGGAATACTTTCGTAAGACGACTTCTTCATCAAGCCGGAAACCTGGTTTCGAAAATATGTATACGCCTCAGCTTGCATTTCGAGCACAGAGGAGCATAAACTCTAGACCTCAGGGCATATACCGCATACCTTGCAAAATTTCTCGTGAACAAATTGTGTCGTTGTGTACATACTTGACAGGGTACGCGTGCATTCCAAGTACACCTGCCGATTCCAAGGAGGAACTATCTCACGCTAAAATTGATAGCCGTGTGAAACTGATACACAAAATTCATTCCCATACCGATTCTAGATGTTCCCAGGTCTTCGTGGAAGGGGGGGTCGAGCTTTCATTTTTGGAACAGTTGTCATTTTTTCCCAGTGGAGCTCTTGACGATGATGAACGGAAACACCCGAAACAACCGAGAGACGAGGTCACCTGGTCATCGAGGGTTTCTGTTACACTCCCCTCGCCCAAGGTTTCGGGTGGCTTCGATGCCCTTGCCATGGTCAGAATCTTGAAGATCCAAGGATATTTTTTCGTTCGGTCATAACTTGGCTTCCCTGACTGGAGAGGGGTGAGTACGATGTAACTTCAAAACACCTCTCTTTCTTCACTTCGCTTGGTCAGAAAACGTGCGTAGTTGCGCACTTTATCGGAGCGTGTCTAATTATTCGAAGCTTGTACTCTGGGAGAGCAACATTTTCCATGTTACCTATCACTGATTATTTGGAGCTTTTACCCATGCACACGACTTTTCACAGAACACGTGGGAACGCCGCGGACCAAAAGTGTTCAACGTGAACGCCAGGATGATTTGATATAATCAGGGTAACTGTTTGCACTATCTACAAAGAGCATCCCAAAATATGTTTGACACCATGTGTTTTTGACGCTCACTTGATAACGAGATAATATCGAGAGTGAATGATGAGGAGACTGAATGTGTCCACGGAAACAGCAAAGCAAACGAGAGCTCTCTCCAGAACAGTTGAACAGTCTCAGGCCTGTGCTACACCGAAACTTGGGAAAGCAAATGTGTTGATCGCAGCGATTTCATTGGCTCCTGTGGCGACTGTCATCCGGCGATGTCATGCGAGGTCATGCGAAGTCATTATTTGTGAAATGCCAAAAAGCAAATAATCGTCCAACATTTGGGACCTCGAAATCGTTATAGGAAATCACGGTGCCGGGGGGGGCCAATGAAAACAGTGGAAAATGGGGGTGAGCCAGTGAAACGATGGTAGTTAAAAAGATGCTTGCGCACACCTTTCCTGTTTCTTAACAGTGCAAAATATAATGATTGGGGATATTCGGAGGAATCGGATCAGATACGGTTTTTTGATCGTTAATGTTCTATTGGTCGTGGGTAGCCGGTGAATGGAAATGCTCCGGCGGCCAATTGAATACGTTCCCTTGTCTGTCATAACTCCGGCCGGTTCCGACGGTGAGCCGGTTGGGGCGTGCTAATCTAAAATCTGCTAGTTATAGTTATAGTATAAGTGTCTGTCTGTGAAAAGGCTGTGGCCAATATGACGACGGCGTTTGAAAAGTTTTTTGGTTTTTTCTTTAGTTCGTGTGGCCAATATGATGATGGCGACAACATTTGCACCAAATGTCACCCAAATGTCGCCTGCGACAAATCCTGGATCATCAGATCAAAACAACGGGAACGGTTCAGAGAGACCACCGGCTAGCTGGGGTGCGAAGATCGTGTATCGCTGGACTAGAATATGCTGCATTTTCCAATCACAGACACTGTTCAAGATCGGGTCGTCTAGTTTTCGACGTGGAAAATCTGCATTTATATTTTTCAAACGACGCGGACGCGATCTGTACACACGAGCACGTTTTTATGATGTTGTCCACGTCGGACCGACGCGCGTTTGCCCGAAATATTCCTTTTTAAGTCGTTTCGCACGTTCGATCAGGCGAATGTCGATTTTAATCTGATCGCGCGGACTGTGATTTATAGATTTAATAACTCGTCTGAAAATGATCGCCGGGTCATATGGAGACTGTATGACCCGGCGAAACGAATCTTATTTGCTTCTCGACAGTGTACCAAAATCCGGTGTAGCACGGGCCTCAGTATTGAAGTAGTCGCAGTCGAGTGGTCGTTTGGGAGATGCAGATGGAGCGTGGGCACCACACGCAACAATACAGTGTGATTACTCTTCACTGTTCACAAAGTCTCATAATTCTACCACTGTTGTAACTGCAACATATCACAGCGGATATAATACTGCATAGCGTCCGCCGTACCGATATAATAAATCAAAGATGCCCGAGAATTCTTTCTTACAGGTACCACTCGAGCAATCAGAGGCGAGTTGCGCTTTCGTTTCTAGGCAGGAACACGAACAAGTACTAGAACAGCAGAAACGCGAACTTGAACAAGTACTAGAACAGCAGAAACGCGAACTTGAACAAGTACGTGAACAGAAACGCGAATTTGAACAGGTTGTTGAACAACAGAAACGCGAACTTGAACAGCAAGCACAAGACGTCAGGGTCCTGAAAAGGAAGTTGCAACAAAACCAGGTTCGTATGTAGCCACTAGATATCGTGGTTTTTAGAGTGATATAATACTAGATATCGTGATGTTTTTTTGGTTTCGACCACACTCTTGCTTTCCCGTGAATTCAGCCCAGTCAGATCCGTCCTTATGACGCAGGAACGAGTCGAGGAGAACTTGTCCTCTCGATTTAATAAAGCTGTGCGATTTTACGAGAGGCAAAAGTCTCCTATCGTTTGTGTAGGGAGAGCCAGTGGAAGTTACCGCTTGTTCTAGCGAGGCCGACGGCAGCGCACAACTGGGCGAGGCGCACCAGCACGACAACGATACACGTGCTGAGGTATTTTTCTTGAATCTATTACCAACTAAGTGTACGTCGGGTCTTGTAAGTATATAAGTGAGTTGAAAGCGGTTGGATTTATCGACACAGCCGCTTATTGTGCTTTGTAGATAACTGAATTTCGGTGCCTGCGCAGGAAGTACACAATAGTGCTCCAAGCTTGGTGCCACCTTCTCCCTCTTCGCTAGGGTTCTTTCATATCCAGCCTAGAGAAGCGATGATTGTTACGAAGGTAGAAGACTTGGTGGAGGTGGAGAAGTTGGACGATGTATTTTCTCGGTCCAAGTACAAGGAGGCTCCACGTTGTTGGACTTAGCACCGTCTCGGCTTCAGGATTTGGGTGGCCAAAGGTATGATCTTGTGTACACGCCACCGTGAAGTATGCGTTTTCGGGAGGATGTTGAGAGTGCTAATCTTGTTGTAGATTGCGTCTATGTGTGAAACTTTACTCGTTACCACTGCCAGAGAGAGCACCAAACGACGCATCAGCCAAAGAAACTTCCTACATAGCAAAACACAAAGCAAATAAATCAACCGAAAACGTGTCAGACTGCATACCCGAGTTTCTAAAAATAGAGGCTTTCTCAAAAGAATAATCACAAAGATTCAACGTGACTGTTTGCACAGCGTGCAAAAAGGGAAAACAATAGCAGGGACGGCACCGTAACGTGCTTCTTCTCTTTAGACTCCTTGGAGCGACTATATTCTTTCAACTGGAATTGCAGTATTCGAAGTGTAGTGTTGTAGTGCTGTATATCCTTTTAAAGCTGCTTAAGCTTCACATCCCGTTGTAAAAAGGTGACTTTGCTCTATTTTGGATCGCATACGTGTTCGCGGTTTCTATCCAAAAACTGCGTTGATTCGCGTGTGAAAGTTGTACAAGTCAAGTCTGCGACGTGCGGTTCTAGTCGCGAGAGCTTGTCAAAGGGAACCTCGATGCACCGCGAGATGATTCGTGCGCACAAGTGTGTCTTCTTTACTTCAAAATCGGAGCGCAAATCGATGTTTTCGTCGGCTTTGTACTTGGACATATTTTCTTTTTGCCGTTGCTATAGTCTATGCCGCAGACCCACGAAATCTGTAACCTGCACGCACGCGCATATATCGAATCTTGCGGTGAGGAAGTCACTGAAGTGATCTTCTTAGTGCAAAGTATTGGACTATGGTGCAGGTGAACACAGCGGGGGAGGCAAGTGATACTGATGATGATCCCCTTATTGGGTTATTCACATCTGGCGTGGCGACTTGCTGGACCTTCATCCTTATCCACGATTGCGGCGTGTCGCTCGCTCACGTTCACGCCCGCGTGGACTTCAATGTCGACGTCGAGATTAAAAACATGTTGTCCCGTATGGTGGAATTTGCCAACCCGGAGGGCAAAGAAGGCTTACTCCAAGGAGTGCTTTTAGTATCCGGGATGGCCAACTTTTTGTACCCAAACGACACCGAAACCACACGTCACGCAGCGGCAGAGGTAAATCCTAGTGCTGATGAAGAGCGCAGTATCGCGATAATATCACTTTTTTGTATTCGGTACGCAGTCCCTAGCATGAACCGTTGAGTTGTCCATTGTGCGAAAGTTCCACTCACCCCTTCACGACGTTGCGCATGGTGCAAAATTTTCATTGGGATGTGTAGGGTGCTCAATTCTCTGCATGGAATCGAGCATAGGCCGTAAGGCGGGCTTGTAGGAGTTATTGAAGGTACGTTTCACTAACTTCCTGAAGCTTTCACATATGTGTCCACAGGATTGCAGCCTGATCGATGCCTTCTTTAAAAAACTGAGAGGCGAAAGAAGTTTATGTATGTCGTTGAGTATCAGTGGGAATGTATTCTGCAAGCATATCTACCTAGAGGATACCGGCTCGTTTTCCGTAAGTGTCTACATCCTTCCAAAAGATGTTGAGCGTCTGAGCACGATCGTAAAGGTGGCCGTCGAGGCGCAAGGTGCAGAGCGTGGACCATCCCTTGTTGTCGTGGATCACGAAACCATTGATTTGCTTTGCATATCCTGCATAAGCTCAGGAAGGTGGGAGTCCTCAGACTCAGCGTACGAGAGTGTCTCAAAGCCTACACAAGGGGATCCCTCGGAATAGTAAGTAGATAGCATTCTAAGGTTTCTCAAAGGAGAAACTTGAGCGGAGCTTTGTAGATATTGTGGATTGGTATGAACGCTCGTGTATGTATGTGTAAATATCTTGTAAAATAATATGTATATCACAACAAGTTCCATAGGGGACTCCAACAAGTGGAACTTGTAGTATACATTGCCATCGATTGCACCTTATATTTAGCATTGTGCACTCAATAATCTCTTTTCATTGGGGAGTATCAATTGTACTACACTTATGTTTAATCTCCTTGAAATAACGCATTACATAGTTCATCATTTCGGTGCTTGGTCAATCGATTGATAGGGGATAGTGGATGCACTATTGCCGAGAATAACAGATCTTGTGGCTACCGATACGGGTCCTTGGCGGACTCCTTGTTAATTGGATGATGACGATAACGATGCATCGTTAATTGGACGATAACGATGCATTGGTCATTCGAACCTCCCTCCCTCCAATCAACGGCTTACCCTCTGTCAGATGGCCAGGACAACATTTGCACCAAATGTCACCCAAATGTCGCCTGCGACAAATCCTGGATCATCAGATCAAAACAACGGGAACGGTTCAGAGAGACCACCGGCTAGCTGGGGTGCGAAGATCGTGTATCGTTGGACTAGAATATGCTGCATTTTCCAATCACAGACACTGTTCAAGATCGGGTCGTCTAGTTTTCGACGTGGAAAATCTGCATTTATATTTTTCAAACGACGCGGACGCGATCTGTACACACGAGCACGTTTTTATGATGTTGTCCACGTCGGACCGACGCGCGTTTGCCCGAAATATTCCTTTTTAAGTCGTTTCGCACGTTCGATCAGGCGAATGTCGATTTTAATCTGATCGCGCGGACTGTGATTTATAGATTTAATAACTCGTCTGAAAATGATCGCCGGGTCATATGGAGACTGCATGACCCGGCGAAACGAATCTTATTTGCTTCTCGACAATGTACCAAAATCCGGTGTAGCACCGGCCTCAGTGTCACGTGTGTTTCTACGTACTGATTAAGCGTAACACAAATCAGTGTTCGTTTTGGAATATACTGGTTTCAACGAAATGAAGTCTCTAAAAAGAATTGAGCGTGAGCGCGAAAAGTGCTGGATTCAGTAACCCGTAGGTCATAACTTACCTGACTCCCGTTAGCTGTACCAGTACTCGTACAGTACTAGGTGACAGATCCCTAGGTCACAGACACCTTATATTCGTTTAACTCTTATAATCAGTTTACACTTGTATGAAAACTATTCAGTGACCGCCCCGATATAATACGTTATATTATATCTCACAGGTTATGGGGTATTACCCCGCTTTTATCACTGCTGACTTTGCCATGACTGGCTAAGCTTTTCCGCTTGGCGGGGCGTTGGGGCCTCGCGAGGTGTTGAATTGGCCACTTTAGGGCGTGCGGTTTACACCATGTTGCGGTGAGATTTCGAGTTGGGACTTTCGGCAACTTCTTCGAGTGTCCGCGTTGGATTTTGTTTTAGACTGAGCTTGATCACCTTTGTCAACAACTCCTTGGCCGCCGCGTATTCGACTTCGTTGATTTCGTTCGACCCCTTCTTCTCCTCACTCCGCAACTGCATTACGGTCGCCCGCCACCTTACAATTTGACACTCGCCTTTTCCCCAACCCCCCTCCTACTATAGGAATTTATTCTGATGACTTCATCCTCAGTTGGAACACCGGCCGTGGGCGCTAGAATGCGCCTTGATTCGATTTTTGCTAGGAACGTGGGTGCTCGCTATAAGAGCACCCCGCAGTCAGCGAATGTCGCACTCGCTGCTGCTGACAGGACACGCAGCAATGCCGTTTTGCAATCGTCTTGGGACATTGACGTTGTGAAGCGTGTTGCGAAGGACACCTTAGGTACTAAGGCGTCCTCATTTTCCGGAAGTGAACCTCATCGACAACTCCTTTGGGACTCCTTGGTGACTGCCTTGGAGGCTTCTTTTGTCAACAAGGACACCGCCAACGAGGACATCTTTGACCTCGTGGACGTCACCAAAGAGGTTCACCCGATCTTCAACGACATCTTACTTCGTGCGTTGGTCTCTTTGACCACGCCCCACTCTCCAGCTCGAAGGTGGGTTGACGCTTCGTCTCGGATCTCTCCGCGCGACGGTAAGCGTGCCCTCCTTGAGGTGACCAAGCGGTTGCTGCCGCCTGGGCATCGGCCGCTCCGCCATCACGAAGAACTCTTAAGCATTTCTTTTGGTTCGTGTGATGACCCTGAACCCTTGGTCGCGCAATTTGACGAGTGTCTAAAAGCCATCGCGGCTAGCGGAGCGGGCCCCCTGGACGACGAGGCCGCCAAGAGGCAGCTGCTGGCGGCACTGGACGTCGAGTTCTACAAGGAGGTGGTTACCCCACTTCGCCTCGACACTGAGCTGGCTAAGGTGGGCATTGAGGAGATTTACACACACGTCCTAGAGGTTTGGTGGTGTGCGAACCCTAATGGCCCTCCCACTCGCCACAAGACGGCCGCGCCTATCCCGACGCACACGCCTCTCGGATTGGCTTACGCAGGTGACGGGCAGGGTGACATCTCGGACTTCCTTGAGGAGTTCGCTCGTATCATTGGTGAGGCCTCTACCCTGCTCACCTCCCTCCGTCATGACGAACGCAGGGTTGCGCCCAACACACCGCCGCCACGGAGTGATTTTCGCAGTCCGCATGGAGGCGGTGGTGTGAGATTCCCGCCGTCCAAGTGGCGTGACGAACGGAACCGTCGGACCGACGGTAAGTTTCACGGACGCAATCGTCACGTGGGGTGGAAGCAACGCTTCGCGGCATCCCCGCTCCCGAAGGGCGGGAATTGGCATCAAGGCATGAAGCCGCAGGGTGCTAGAAGCATTTCTTTTCACTCCGCATCCTCGGCCTTCGTTCAGGAGTGCCCCCTCTGCCCTGGGCACTTTCATGACACGGCGCGTTGCCCGGAGGTGTGTGGTTCGTGCGATGTGGACCTACGGGATGCCGCCATGGACCTAGACGAGGTGGTTTCGGCCTTCCAGACCGCCTTCGACAACGAGGACGACGAGGACTTCGCTGACTTGTGCCACGAGCACGACCAGCCGCTGGTGCGTACCGACCCTGAGCCCTTCACCTATCCGGTGAGGCACGACGTGGGATTGCGTGCCCACTATGCGGGCTTGGGTCGTGGTACTTCGGACGACGGCATGGGGAATGTGCTATCAGATGCGCGGAGCGTCCTTGCGTCCCTACGTTCTGCGGCTACGGCTGCGCAGGTCGGTGGTGCTGCCGACGCTGGAAAGCAACCACCGCTGCACATCGGCACTTTGTCTGTGCCGCAGGTGGTGTGCGATGCGCAACCACCGCCTGCCAATCACGAGATCGACGCTGGACTTTACCCTGTTTCGGCATCGGACCCCGCTTCTTTCGGTTCTCCTTTCGAGGAACCTCTACGCGTGTCTTTTATGGACCGAGTGATGCCCGGATGCCCTGACCCTTCCCTTCATTTGTGTTCAATTGAGCCTTCTCACGGCTCGATTCACCCGGAAGAGCTTTCCGTGATCGACGATGACGACGGCTCCGACAGTTATTCCTTTTCCGGAGACGAGATTCCCTCGGCCCCACCGGCTACACGGTCACGTGTCGGTGTGGCAACATTGCCGAGGGTCTTCTCTCTTGCATCTCTAGCCCTGCCCGCACTCATGTGTCTTGCATGTGTGTCAGCGGTTCAGGGTTCGGTGGTGCTCGATCGAGCCCCTGAATTCACCGCAGCGGTACATCCCACTGGGGTAACTGCCAACAGTCTGCCTGCCTTGCCGTGCTGTTTTACTTTCGGCATTTCTTTTCCATCTTTGGTTTCGGCGGGTTTGAATTCTGATTTTCAATTTTCGGAATTTCTGATTTTGCTCTACGAGTCTTTTCCTGCCTCTGGTTTCTGGTCTTCGATTCTGGATTATGGTTCTGGCTTCTGGTTCTGGACACTGGTCTCTGGACTCTGGTTCTGGATTATGACTTCTGGACTCTGGTTCTGGTTGAACTTCTTTGACACTGACAACTTCTTCAACTCTGGTGAACTCTGCAGCCTTGTGGACCACTTCGGAAGTGGCTGAGTAGCCTTAAGATTTAGCTGTAGGAACTTAGCTTGTGAGCAGTTTCCTGGCAGCAGTTTTAGACGAAGGGACCGCCCTGGCTAAAGCACAGGCCTCCCTCTAGCAGTTTCCAGCTCTTAGCTGTTTGTTGTTTCGGAACAATTTGCTTTGTCTGTGCTCCGCTCTCTGCCACCTGTAACAGCACTATGTACAGTCACAGGGTGGTGTGCTGGATTCAGTAAACCGTAGGTCATAACTTACCTGACTCCCGTTAGCTGTACCAGTACTCGTACAGTACTAGGTGACAGATCCCTAGGTCACAGACACCTTATATTCGTTTAACTCTTATAATCAGTTTACACTTGTATGAAAACTATTCAGTGACCGCCCCGATATAATACGTTATATTATATCTCACAAAAAGCGTGACAGTCGAAAAGCGGGACAGTCATAAAGCGTCACGGTCATAAAGCGTGACACAAAAAAGCGGATTTTTGAAAGAGGGGGACAATCTAAAGATTTCCCCCCAATAAAGGTCTAAGCCGAAAGCCCAAATGTCGCTGTCGCTGTCTGATGTCGATGTCGATGTGGATGTCGCTCCACCGCTTCCTCCTCCTCGATTGTCGCTGGCTCGTCATCGACAACCAATGGTGTTTTGCCAGTTGTGCACTTACAAAAGTCGTATTGCAATGGCATCTTTGAGCTGGCATGTTCTGATAGGTTTTCCCGATAGTGGGTGCACATGGTAAGGGTCGGAAGGATGGTGTTCCATGCTTGCTGCTTCCCTCCTCAAGTCCTCATCCGGCTCCATCCGCGCACCTTCCACCTACCACCATCTTTTCCATGGGGACGCCAAACTTTATGAAGTGACGCGCGATGACGGCCCGCCGGTCGCCGGTTTTTCTATTGGGGGTTTTGAGATAAAAAAAGGTCCGAAGTGCACCCCCGCCCTTGTCCCAGGCCACCAAGTCAAAGCCCCCCACCTTTATTTTTGTGGAAAGATCTAAGGTGTTGACCCCCTCGCCCCCAATGCCCAAAACGTGGTCTCGCAAGGTCAAGCCCCCACCTCCGGATTTTCCGCGTATAATTTATTAATTTTCATCATGTTGTTAGATATGAATGACTCACCGATACAATTTCACTCTGGCTATGCGTGACACCGCATTATTTACATTATTACCAGTATCTACATCGTTGCTTTACATTGCATCGCGGTCATCACGGAGGTGGCTCCGCATTCAAGTCGGGGATGTTGCATTCGAGTTCCCACTGCTTTGCGCCTAATCTCGGCTACATGAGTATTCAAGGTTGCGGCGGCATTGTATTTGGCAAACAAGGCGGTCACGATTGCGTGGCATGTGTCAAATCCGTTATCGACACCAACCTCGCCATTTCCACCTCCGTGCTAGAAACCAAGGTTAGGAATCAATATTCAATATTTTCAATTATTGACATATTGAAATAATGTTATTGATTGATAACGAATTCGTCGATATTGAAATATTGGATATTGATTGATCAAATGGGGCGAATATTGAAATTGATCGATGCGTGCAGGCGGATATTGGTATTGATTGATATGAAATTCGCGATATCGATATCGATCAATGTTGAAACGTGAATTCAAATATCAATCTTGGAATAACGATATTGATACATCAATATCAGGGCCCATCGTATCGATCCTGGTATGCGAGATCGATGGGCCCTGTCGTGTAGGGTGTGCCATGCAATTTATTCCGGAAAGGATCTGCCCCTTCGTCTGGCAAAATGAGGCCGCCTGGAGCCCGCGATAGGAGCCCTCCACCGCCTCGTCAGCGAAGTCCGCCTCGGGCTCGTGATGTGACCAGAGTCCTCCACCGCCGCGCCGCAGGAACCCACCGCGAAACTGCGACCTGAGCCCTCCTCCTCCTCGATAGAGGAGCCCTTCTTCAGCATCCTACAGGCTGCTGCACACTTGGTCTGGAGCCACAGTGATGACATCTCCGCATGGACCGCTGCCAACGCCATTCAGTGAGAACGCGTCCCAACCTGAGCCCGCGGGAGCGGCTTCCGCCAGACCAGCGCCTTACGCCCGAACGCCTTTTAGCGACAGTGCTGAGAGAAATGGCCGCTGCATCTGAGCATGCCTTTCTGGCCGGTGCGCATCCGCCGAGTTCGCCGCAGCCTGGACCCTCACGCTCTGACGTGGCCGACTGGCGAATTCGCAAGCAGCAGGGCGCGAATCTCGCCTTGACTCCGCGCCCTGACCAAGGGGGTGTGGGGGCAGCGGGGAGGCCAGATGGCATGGGCCATAGCATCGCTGCTTCGCTGGCGAACCCACTGCACTCTCAATGCATCCAACCCCCTCCTCAACGAGCAACGGTGTCAGGGTCATGACCGATGACATACGTGTCATACCTGTCAGACATGTCATACCATGTCATGTCATGTCATGTCGAGTCATGTCATACCATGTCATGTCATGTCATGTCATGTCGAGTCATGTCATATATTATAATGACAGACAGTCGTCAGTACGGTCGACTATGACTGTACATGTCGTCAGATGATAAGTCACATCATCTGTCATTATTCAAGGAAAGACTTGAATGGCGCCTGTCATCGAGAGTTCGTATGTCGAACTCGAAGATGGCAAAGCAAGATACATCTTGAAGTAACAAACAAGAAATCATCTTCGCTTCAAGCATGTGCGGAACAAGCATGCGCAGTATTATGGGGCGAACGTATTATTCGTTCTGACGATACTGGTCGTTCAACCAATGTCTCGGGTTCACAACCCAATGGCGGTACCATCTATGCGATGGGAGACATATGGTATTTAGATGAGCTAGCGTTGTGCTAGAGGCAGCATCTTCTCACAGAAGTCTGCACTCATCCCCGCTATTATCTTACGCGTGTGTTACCGTCCTATAACACAGCGTTTACTATTATTTTATATGATATACTGAGGGCTTGCTTATCCAGCCCTAATAAACGGGGAGGTGGGGGCAGCGGGGAGGACAGGTGGCTCCGGCTTGACAGGTGGCCCACGCCACGCAAACATGCTAGCATCTTCAGGGCCTTCGCTGATGACCTCACCGATTACTGATAAGGTTTTTATTTTTCCGGGAGCAAATTTTCATTGTTTCCGGAACAATTAACTTTTGATTTCTCCCGTAACAATGAATTTTGGCTACGGACACGCATATTTAGGGTTTAGTGAGAGTTTATGGGGTTTATCCAGTAGCTAGGCACCCTAAAAACCTAACACTAAACCCTGAATATGTTTTTCCGTAGCCAAAATTCATTGTTACGGGAAAAATCAAAAGTTAATTGTTCCGGAAACAATCAAAATTTGCTCCCAGAATAATATAGTTCCTTACTGATGCAACTACGGAGCATAAGGTGAACGGTGACTCGCTGACCTCACCGATTACTGATACGGCTACGGAGCATGAGGTGATCGGTGACTCTCTGGCAAGGCTATCGGTGGCACTGGAGTCGGAGATGAACTGCGCGGCAACCTCGCTGACTTCTTCACTGACCCCGGCGACTACGGAGGCGGCTACGGACGCAGCTACGGAGACGGCTATGCCCGAGTCCCTGGCGAACCGCGAGTCCAGACCTCTGACCTCCTCGCTGACCTCACCGACTACGGAGCAGCCAGTCAGTACAGTCGGATCAGTCAGTTCTTCTCATCTTGCGTGCAGGCGTTCCATCGGTCCCGCCGCCTATCAACCGCCTTCTCTTCCAGTCTCTGAACCACCCCCTCAAGCCGATGTCCCCAGTCAAATCCCATTAAAAAACTTATCACAGAGCCAGTACTCTGTGAATCAGCCTTCTCGCCGGGAAAGACGCCATCAGCGATGGGAGCAACACCAACAACGACTGGCAGATCAACGCAGGGAACATATCACTGACCTTGCCTCAGTTAGAACGCCCTCAGTTACCATCCGCATCAGGACCTCGTGCGGACCCAGATGATGCAGGAAGTCTCAGAGTACATGCAGAATTTACATGAATATGTGCTTCAACACTATCCTCATTTGGTCTCTGGCAACCTCGCAGCGGTCGCGCCACCTCTGACGCCGTATCAGCATGCCTTCAGATGGGCGGGCTTATTATCAGGCGCGCCGGCGCCGGCAGCCGGATCCAGCCCGATGCCGGCACCGGCAGCCTGTCCAGCTCCGGCACAGGCTCAGCAAGCTCCGGCATCGGTTCAGTCAGATCCGCCGGCGCCGGTTGATCCGCCGGCTACCGGTTCATCGCCTAGAGCTCACAGGTTGGTGGTGCTGGTTCCGATGATTTCGCGGGTTCTGCTGTTTCGCTGTGTGAGACAGGCGTTGGAGATGCGCCCGCCATTCATTCCACCAAATCAGTTTCAACTCAGATTACGACCACTAGACCCTTGCCTAGTATTCCTAGAGCGAGAGACGCTGTGCCACAGGCCCCTCCTGTGCGCAGAGAAGTTCATTACGTTCACGCGCCCCTTATATGTTATATCTGAGCCTCCCTATATGGGCTCTAGGGACCGGCATTTTGAGGAGCATTAAAGTAGTGAGGACGATGAATCGGAGAACCCCCCTGGGTACTACGATGATTCTAACAGTTGCGAGGAACTTGAGGCAGAGCATCATGGCCACGTGGCCTTTCCGTCATTTTCTACTTCACAGCTGGAACAGGATGAGGCCCTGGACACGGGTTTCCAGGGCGACACCTATGGCGGTCTTTTAGAGCCCCCACTTGGGGAGGAATTTTTACCGCAATCAGAGTTTTCAGTTGGCACTGTTTCTTTTGTAGATGAGGCTATTTCAGAAAACGAAAATGTATCGGAGAGCGAAGGGTACACTGCTGAAGAGTGGGCTGCCTGGGAGGCCGAGGCCCATGATTCTTATGAAACTGGTGGTGATGTGTATTTCGATGAGGAGTCTTATGACACGGCGGGAGCTAGCTATTATTATGTTAATGGTTATTATTAAGTTGCTTTAAACAGATAGGCGGTGTTCGCTATTTCAGTTATCTCCACCACTTGCTGTAGTTTTGGACGTCGGAAATTTATATATATTTGACCACTAGCGGACAGTCTCAACCATTGAGACGGACACATTTTATATGGCAGGAGACCTACTCAGTCCGCAGAAAGTATCAAGCTAAACCGACAGGCAAATTTATTTTATAGTTCTTCCATTACATGCCGACGGGCGAGATCTGTGGGATCACCCACCACTAGCTGGCAGAATTCGGACCGATCAACTTTTATTCTAGCAAGTTCCTAGCTTTATTAGCACGTATTTTGTCCTAGACATGTACAGTATTCTCATCGTGCCACTTGCAACTTTTCTAGCTTCTAGGTTTAACATTATTGCATCTTACACTGTAAACCTAGTAGCTAGGGTGGTGTGTGTTCACAAGCTGTCCACCTCAGATGAGGTGGTGTGCTGGAATTGGCACTACGACTACTCCATACAGTCTAGTGTCATTCCCGTATGTCATCCTCTGTGGTCCGCTTGTGTCAAACCAAACTCAGTATATATTCTCATTATCTGAGTTTATCTTGGTTCGTTGTTTCACCGTCGGCAGCGTTCCCTCTCGTGCGCTGCTGAGTTTCCAGCAGCTATAGGGCAAGGGTCCACAAGCGCACCCAACGTGACAGGATAGACTCCCCAAATCCCCATAGTCATACCATAAGATCTTTAGGATGAGATTTTAAGGAGGGATGCAAGAGGATTTGAAAAACAGTTTGGGGTACATTTTGCGATTTTGGGCTAGCCATAAAGTTGCGGAATTTACTCAATTGGAGAGTTTCCTCGAAAAATGAGAAGATGCGAATAAGTAAACATCTTCAATTAAACATGGGCTTCGGCAGAAGACCCTCACGCTTTTGACAACAAGCTGGAGTCAGGCATACGCCTGAAGGCGTGCCCGGAGATTGGAGAAAAGATCTAGAGGAGGGCATCGTGGGGACCCAGGATGACTTGGAGGACTCCGCCTACTTTGTATCTGCAGTGTTCCACAATAGCGTTGCGTTTCTACACGATTCCGCGGTGGTTTGACATGCCCGTCTCAAGAAGCGCCTGGGTGACTTTCATTCAGACTTTGGACGACTTCGTGGACCGCGCCTCCTTCCGCGACCTGGGACCCGTGGAAGGAGGCGTGAATGGAGTTTGCTCCGAAGGCTTTGAGGGTCCGAAATTTGTCCAGTGTCTCAGCGCTGGGGTACCACGCCCGAATAACGACACCCTAGCAAATTGGAAGGTTGTGATGATGGGGGATGGTCTCCTGTTTAACAGGGACAACTTCGCAACGGACAGTGTGTATCACGCCATAGGTGCGACAGGCTCTTGAACGTCTTCTCTAGCCCGTTACAAGGCATACATAAATTATACACAAGGTGCGATGCATGGCCGAGTATGGCAATTACCTGCGGCAACGCACATTTCATTTTTATCGTGGACCCAAACCTGCTTTGTTGTCTATTCGTCGATAATGCTTTGGGTAAAAGGCCTTGTAGTATTACCCACAATACCCCAGGAGCATACGGTAATCACTCACTTTTAAGAAAACCCGACGTTAAGAGAAAGCGGCCGGCGTTTGGGGGGGCGATGCCAACTCGATGAGAGTACGAGCTTGGCTGGTTTTCTCTCGGCAGGTGTTAAGAAATAAGAGAATGCAGTGTTAAGCTAAGAAAATGGGGGTGCTGGCGGGGGGTACCCAACTCGATGAGTACGGCTGGCTGGCCCAAAATCCCTGTTTTCTTAAATATGGGCGATTACTGTATCGACATTTCAAGAATACAAAACCGAGTGCGGTGCGCCAATGGTATGTCTATGACCCACATTTGACACTCAAACTTCCCCAGAAAAATATGGGGGGGGGGTGTATTTTTCGACTACTCTATCCATACCCTGCGATTGCTCACCAAGGTGCGGACCGACCCATAATCATTTTGGTCACATTTCGAGCGCTTGGATAAAACGTTTGGTGTTGGGGTGCACCCACACAACTTGCGTTTGCACGACACCATTTGAGGTGTCAAGATGAACTCTGACGAAAACGGACCAAAATATTTTGAACAGGCGAAGGTGACGGCACGCCAAGGGCGTTTCCAAGGAGCCCTAAGCAGATGTTACTCCAATTAGTACCACGTGAATTGCCAGAATTGCCTTCTGCATCTCTGATTTACACGCTCGATCCCTATTGCCTTTCGAGGGGGAGCGCCGAGACGGCTACAGCTAACGAGACCAATGGGCGACGCCATGTGGGGGAGGGAAGAGGGGGGAGCGCAGATCATGCCTGGAGGATGCCCTCGGCCTGCACTACATCCACATTGAGGCTCTGGGTGCAATGTGGCAATGTTCGGCTGAGCTCTCCGCACACCACTTCCACCACACCGCTGCCACCAGCACCCGCGGGCAACGTTACCATAGCGCAGCCGGCAGAGTCGAGCTGCGACACAGGCGACTCCAGGCAGCGATTGGCGTCCACGTACTCAAAGCGGCTGTGGCCGCCACCACCACCGCCACCGCTGTCACCAAAGATGCTGATGACAGACGGAGAACACGCGAACATCATTTCCACGCATCCACGTCATAAACCACACTGTCACTGCCTCCTCGCCGGCCATGCCCAAGCAGCGCACTTTCAGCTGCCGCCCCTCAAGGACCGCCTGTGGCCCCGCATTCCCCCGCGCGGCACCCCGCCCGGCCTCGTCAACCCCACATAGCTCGCACCCGACTGCGAGGAGCAGGATTGACGGGCACCGCTTGTTCAAGAGACTCGACCAATGACTCGGCGGGCGCCTGACTGTACATCGCCTGATCTCGCCCCTCGGTATGAAACTGATCGTAATTGAGATTGCGGGCAGATCTAGAAAGTGACTAGGACAGCCCAAATTGAATCTTCCTCACTTCCCGGCATTTAATCAAGTCCCTGCGCATGTCGACCACGCTGCGAAACACATCGGAATAAATTACGTTGTCGAAGCATGCCCTCGACAGGGGATGGAGCGCAACGACCTCCTAGTTCTAATATAAACTTTCGTTTTAGAGATACGGTATGTGCGGAACATGCACGTACTCCGTGATCTAGTTTCCATGTCGCCCACGGGTCGTTGAACCCTTAGATTAGAAACTAGCATCCTAGTATGGAATGTATTAAGTATGTTATTGGTTTAAAGGGTGTAATTTGTGTTTGCTCATTTTGAATTTCAACCGATCTGAAATGCCCGCATGTGTGCCTCGTGCTAGTATGCATGATAGTTTGGTAGCACCAATTTCTTGTCATCCTACATATAACCGTCTATAATATATATGTGTGTTTCATGGCATCTGTTATTATAGTTTAATAAAATTGTACCATGATATATGTGCAGTGCTACTCGTTTGTGGTTCCAATAGTTGAGAACCCCCGTTTTCATGAGTTTTGTAGCCAGCTACAAAATATCCCCCGGGCCCGGGCGTTGCTTTAGCTACAAAATCTCCCACCCCGGGGGATTTTGTAGCTTAGCTACGAATTCGGGTACGTAGCTACAAAAATGGTAGGGAGTAACTACAAAAACGTCGTGTTACCACAGCGGATTGTATACACAACGGCACCCGCCGGGCACGTCACTTGCGATAGCGCGTGCCCCCAAAATTTCACGGAGAAATGTTTCGTTGCCTGATTACGCGCTGTCTTCGTACTTCGTGGATAATAATGCTAAACGCGAGATTCCGTGCATAATACACAACATGAACCCGCCGGACGAAACAGGGACCATGTTTGTACAATCTTGGGTGAGGCGGTTTTCTGATTATCAATTAGATTTTATCGAAGCACGAGTAATCATGCGATTCATATTATACCCCTTCGCGCACGCACAAGCTTGCAACTCGTCGCTTCCTGTATCGCAACTGCCACACTTGCATATCGTGATGCCATCTGCGCGTTTGCTTGTATATATTTGCTTGGTTATCATGATATAAATTTTATACACGCATGATAGTGCCAGTTGCTGAATTTAAATGTGTATCGTCTCCCATCCGCATGGCATCTTGGCAGATATCCCGTTGGATGCATCCCAACATACAAGCTCGACAGTTGCGATACAGGACGCGAGTTATGGGCAGATATATTTCATAATTGCACCACGCGCGTCGGTGCGATATGCAGACGATGTATATAAGTGCGCCCGCTAGATCGCATCATCGCGACATGCGAGCACGGCAGCTGTAAATAATATATTAAAAGGAAGCACGCTGTGCCGCTTGCGTATTTTTATCATTGCAGCATGCGCGTCCACACAAGGTATACAAACTCATAAATATTTGCATGAATCACCACGGCCTTCAGGCACCATCGATCATTGCTCACGCGATTTTGCGACCTTGGCCTGCGCATGCATGCCTTGATCGATAATCCACTAAACACTACCAACCGTTTACCAGCTATCGTCAGATACCAAAGCAATGGATACCATCGCGCCTGCATCTCGCGTCAATATCCGACTAGCTACCGCCCTCACCCGCAAATATCAGCGCGCCAATAACAAAGTACCCGCATCCGCATACATCAACGCCGCCTGCGGGGTCAGCGCCTGCCCTCATATGTAAATACCAGCGCGCCGATATTTGCGGATGTAAGCGCTTTGTTATTGGCGCGAGGGCCCGCATCTGCAAACATTCGTATTGATTTATACTCATCAAATCTCACGGCAGACGGTAGACGGCAGATGATCTCGCGGCACTGTATAAATGGATACATTCGCAATCATTATTGCAGCGGGGCGGTCCGATGTTGTATAAATATACGTTCAATAAGTATGTGGATAATTGCATATGCAGTATGATGCATGCTTTACATCATCCATGTCGCCATGCTAGCATCATGCAGGTGGCACTAGATAGTGATGCCCATTACTCGTCAATTGCTGACCTGTCACATTCGATGATGGATGCCAGTGGTATCGATGACGGTCACATAAATATAATTATAATCATTATTTATGGGTCATCATTTTTACCCCCTCTAATTCTCTACCTGCGATATACTCTCCATATATACTCCCCAAGTCGTGATTATTCAACAAACTCGTGATTATTCGAATCTTCTTTCATAATACTATATACTATTATATACTACTATATACTAATATACTAGCGCTAATATAATAGTAGCGCCATGCCCGTCGCCATCGCTCGCGCCAACGCCATCGCCCGCGCGTGCCATCGCATGACGAACAACCTGAAGCAAGCGATGATCGCGCATACGCTCGCCGTTCGTTATATAACAACGAATGGTGAGATGATCGAAAGATCGGATTTCATATTTCGGATGATGGCCTAGTGGAGATCTCAATTTGAGATCTCAACTTGAGATTGACAAGCCTAGTACCGAGCCCTGCGTAGACCTCTGCTCCTTATGATTTGGAACCGGACCAAATTACCTTACCTTACCTTACCTACCTTTGACCTTTATAATCTTCACCCAAACCAAATTACCTTACCTACCTCTGACCTTTATAATCTTCACCCAAACCAAATACCTCTGACCTTTATAATCTTCACCCAAACCAAATTACCTTACTTACCTTACTTACCTTACTTACCTTAATCAGCAGCAGCAGCAGCAAAGCTCGAATCCCAACGGGCGATACAGTCGAACGTTCCATCTCACGATCGCCAGACGCTAACGATGACAGTGCCACAACAGTCGCGTGTATGTACCACGACGCCACCCACGCGTTATGGCATGGCATGCTGGGAAGCAAAAAGCAAAGCACTGTCGCGCACATGATCCTGCGGTCATATGATGTAATGGCGAAAATGATTTAAACATCGCATGGCCGACGCGATGTTCGGAAATCGGATAGATTCGCTTTTACATTGCATAGCAGACGCGAGGGTCGAGAAATGTCAAATCATTAATGGAATGGCA
>LGRX02013493.1:0-10005 GCA_001247695.2 Cymbomonas tetramitiformis | reverse complement strand
CACCGCGTTGAGCACGTCGCAGTATTCATCCGTTTCCACTTCGTGCGTGATCATGTCCAAGGTTTCAGCCAGAAGTGCTTTGGCCCACTCCTTCTTACGAAGAGCGGCCTGTGGGCACTCTCGAGCATAGTGCTCTTTGCTTTGGCACAACCTGCAACCAGTGTACTCCGGGGAGCCCAGACGTTGCCCAGTAGGAGTTGCACCCGCGGGACGATCTTCGGCTAGAGCTAGTAGCTCCTCCGAGACCTCCACCGCTGCCAGTAGCTGCACTGGCGCTCGCCTACTCGTCGCGTTGTTCAAATGCAACTCCGCCTCAATGGCGTATTCCAGCGCTAGGCGTCGACTGGCTGGAAGGGCGCGGTCGAGGAGGATCAAGGGGGTCCCCTTCCGCTCTGCAATCTCGAACGCCTCCTTCCGTACCTCCGCGGATAAGCCCGAGAGGAAGACGTCCAGGAGGTCGGATTCCGGAACCGGTGTGGTGAGCTCGTGTGTCGCCAACATGGTCACTACGCGATGGGCTAGATGCAGTCCATCCCAAAACTCGCGCACTTTGCGCGGTGTCGCCATGCGTCCTTGAGTTTGGCGTACTCGGCGTAGGAACGAGCCCAAGGTGGCCATTTCACTCTTCAGCGGCACGATCCGCTTCGCCAGCGGCACAATGACCTTCTCAAGGTTCAACGACTTGTCCGCCTCGGCATCCAGGAGAACCCCTCGCAGCTCCGTTCCTTCGGAGCTAGGCGTAGGGAAGCAATGTTGGGTGATCTCCTTCAACAAGATATGCACCGAGAGAATCGGCTCTCCGAGCTCGAACGCTCCGTTGGGCACGTTGCACGGGGTGTTCATCGCGAGGAGCACCACTGGAAGGGCTAAGCACCTGTCGAACTCGTCCACGAACCGCAGCAGCGGGCCGAAAGGGTTCGTGGACCCCTCCAACGGTGCTGAGTACAAGGACATGATGTCCTTCGCGGCCTTGAGGGCATACGAGTGCCTCGTGTACTCCTCTCGTTGCTGCCTGCCGTCGTTGTACGAGGACCTTCTGCTAGAGCCAAAGCTATAGGACGTCTCGTCATCAGGGGCGTCATCTCCTCCCCCTCCGCTGCCGCCACGACGCGCGTTGGACCCTCCAGGGTCTCGTGAGGGGCGGTCGCCATGTTCGTCAGGGTTAGGCTCGTTAGGCGGCCCATTCCCCCCCCCTTGGTGCTCACCAGGTCCCCCTTGGTCGTCCTCGTCGTCATCGCCTCCGCCGTCGCCTCCGCCGTCGCCTCCGCCACCCCCGCCCACGATCGTGGACAGCGGCTTCGGGCTCACTGTGGGGAATTGATCGAATGCCCCCGGCCAAACTCCTCGTGTGCAATAGATGCACAAGGGCACAAGTTGAGCGGCGACAGACATGTTTGACAGCGTCATCACGTCACAACTCCAGATGGCTACCGGAGGTTGCGGGCTGCGAGAACATCTTGAGCATGGGACGTTGGTGGTGCTGGACGCGACCTCGTCGTGCACGCTCTGGACCACTGCTGTGCCCAAGTGAGGTGGTCGAGGGAGTTGGGAAGCCGGTGCCTCCGAGATCGGTGGCCCGCTCCCCGACGCCAAGTCATGGTCTCGGTACTTTCTCGCCACATCGAAGAACATACGTTCCGCCTCGAGGTTGCCCGCATGGCCAGCTAACCGCTCCTCCACACGCGCCCGGATGGCAATGGCAGCGGGCGCGCTTATGGATCGCCAGTCCACCTTGGCCAGGCGGTCATGCACACTCGTGGGGGAAGATGCACGCGTGGAGGCGTCTTCCTCGAACGTCACGCCTTTGTGGCCCCGTACGTCAAAAGTCGTGGCCGACGGGGGCACCATCAGAGCCTCGTGTTCAGCTTCTTGAGCGTCACTAGTGACGGTCGCATAGCTCGCGGGGGTATTAGGTGGTTGCCCTGGCCGTGAGTGCGCTCGTCCGTCAGCGGCTTCAAGTGCGGCTTGCACCACCATCTTGCTCTCCGCCACTTGTTGCTCCAGCAGTCGTTGATCTCGAGCTGCTTGGTCAAGTTGCCGGCGTTGCTCTTCCGCGGCGCGCTGCATTTCTCGAAGTTGTTGATGATGACGTGCAGCTTCCTCCGCCTGCGATGCTACCGCTTGTTCATGCTGATGTGAGACAGCGTCCGCGGCATGCTGCATGCGCGCTACCTGCTCCTCAGCCGATTCGAGAGCGGCTTGTCGCGCTTCTTGGCACACCTTGGTGCGGAGCTCCTGCTGCATCCGAGTTGCTTCCTCCACGGCATTGTGCATGTCCATGCGCAACGCTGTGAGCTGCGCTTGGTGCGCAGTGGCCGCATCCAACGCGACTCGTTCGGTCTCCTCTTGCAGCTCTCGTAGTTGCCGCTCGTGTCGCGTGACTTGAGCTTGGCGCCGCCGTTGGCGTCCACCCTTTTGCCGAGAGCTCCTAGATGAAGAGGTGTGCGAGGCGTCGGAGGAGAGCGCTTCAGTAGAAGATGTTTGACACGATGAAAGTGTGGACTTCTCCTCACTGGACGCAGAGGTGGAGTCGTACATCAGTTTACCTTCGTCACTGCGACGTCGAGCCTTGGCGAGCTTGCGCTTGGCCAACTTCTGCCGCTTCCGCTCCTGCTTCGCCACCTCTTTCTTGTGGGCTAACTCCGTCAAAGCCTGGACACGTACAGCGGATGAAGCTTTTGATCGAGGTGGTTGTGGGGCGGAGTCAGCGGAATGAACGTCTTCCTCATCGATCGTGGAGTCATCTTCAGACGACAAGACGCCATAGGGGTTGCGGCTGGGTACAGATTGTACGCCATGCTGTTGAACACTTGCTCCCAAAGTGGTTGTACGCCTTAGAGTCTTTATCACCTCCTCGACGCTCACTCCCAACCGCACCAGCCTTGCAGGCCGGTTGGCTGGGATGGTCGTGACGAGTGGTCGTGCAGAGTGGAGGTGGTGATAATGGTGGCTTGCTGAGGTAACATGCGACAGAAGGAGTCCACGAGATGGGATCACGCGTTGCTCTCCACTCTTCGTTCTCAGCTGCACTTCCCATGTGATTGCAGCGATGGAGTCTTCTTGGCCACACAGGCGGCGAAGATGTCTACGCAAGGTCGCCCATTGCTTCGGGGTCACGTCAGGCGTGTCCGTCAGAGCTGCCCACTCGTGGAGGACTTCGCGCTTCACATGTTGTTCACGCTGGACCGCAAAGGTGGTGCACTTGGAAGCGAAGTCCACGGTGGCCTTCCACGCTTTCATACACTTCCTCACGTAGAACTCGGACCGGGCGATGTTGCACGCCGCGATTTCGAGAGTGATCTCCTTTACACGACGTTGTTCTTCTCGCCATGCACTCAAGAGCCGGGACGCCAATCGTGAACTTGCGTGTCCAGCAAAATCTTGCTTTTTGCGTTGGACCTGATTCTTGCGGTGAACTCGCTCGTGCCATGCTGTAAGGGAAACACGCATGCGTGCGAGACGGGCACGTAGGCGCCATGTCGTAAGTGTCCACTACCCTTCGGTACATGGGGATGTACCCAAGGGCCTTAGGTACAGAACGATGTACCTAAGCCGTACAGATCAAATCAAGGCTCAAATCCGACGTTTTGTGCCCCTTGTAGTGACAATTAACCAATAGACACCCTCTTCTATCGATATTATGATCCAACATTCGGATCCGATCCGTACAATATACGCTCTGATGCATTCAAAATCACTCTTTTTGAAGAAAACAAAAAAACCCAGGTCAAAATAAATGTTTTTCCGGTCATATTCGGCAAGCTCGGCATTTTTCTCTCTGTGAACGTTCGGCTGGATTCTGGTAGTAGACCTTGATAAAATATAATTCATATGTAGTTGGAGAATCCAAAAAATCCGCGCTATTGACCTTGCTCGCGGTACGTATCCAACATGGCCGCTTGTCGCGCAATAGGGCAGCTTCTCCAAGGACGCGAGGTGAAGGCACACGCTGCAGCCTTCAACTCCAAGTGGAGTTCCGCAAGCAAACGGCTGAAATCCGACAATAATTGACAAGAGCCTTCATTATGAGATGTGTTAAAATAATTTCCATGCAAGCCTCTAACCACACCTGATGAATATCGTTCACTCGTACGTGCGAAACCCTAAGGCGGAATATCGATTTTCGTGCATGCATATAGTGTGGGATCAGTTTTAGGTGCCTACAACCGCGTGTCGAGTGAAGGCGTGCTTGGGTGTTTAAGTGCAAACCCCTGAAATTACAACTGCCCTAAGGGGTGTTAAATACCAGTGTAACAAATATGTGTCGATATTCATCATTAAGCGGTCGTACACGTGCATCAAACGCGATGTACCTAAGGGATGTACCTAAGATTTTCGGAGTTTTGAAAATGTACATTTTCTGAAAATTGTCAATATCGATGACCTGCCTAGACTATCGTATTGAGCTAAATACCATAAACCAAATGCTTCAGGACCAACAGGGACATGTCATCAACGGCTGAAATGGGCCACACGACCCCGCGTCGAGAATTTGGCTCACCGCGGCATTAAACGTACACGTATAGTTAGGTACATCGCGATGTACCTAAGCGTGGGTAGTGGACATAAGTGCAGATGAAACACGCCCGCTGAGCACTCGT
This sequence comes from Cymbomonas tetramitiformis, assembly GCA_001247695.2. Taxonomy (NCBI): domain Eukaryota; kingdom Viridiplantae; phylum Chlorophyta; class Pyramimonadophyceae; order Pyramimonadales; family Pyramimonadaceae; genus Cymbomonas; species Cymbomonas tetramitiformis. The sequence continues at coordinate 5,404 of LGRX02013493.1, read as the reverse complement.
GCTGTCCAAGTACTCCACCAATTACGCAATGCACATACCGCTAGAATATCCACTGCTACAGCTTGGCGTGCCAGCTTGCCGCTCCACTCGTTCACGCTTGACAAACCGCGCTCGCCACTTGGAGGTGCACTTTCACGCCTAGGCGTAAATATGTTGCTCTCATGGGTCAGGTTTCCAACGTGATGCTCTGGTGCCAAGGGCAAATGGTCAACTACAGCTTCGCTATGAGGAGATGATCTCAAATTATGAGCGGTGGCTATAGCGACCGTGTTGAGCTCCTCGAGAGCTGGTTGGCTACGTTGTAGACCTGAGGCACCTGCACCCCCTGCACGCTGATGGGGTGTAGAGTAGCACTCAAACATACGTACAGTGGCAGATACCAGCCCAGGAGAGTCACGCGAGCCGTCGGGGAAATTCGTGGGCGTGGCAGGCAGCGATGCTTGGATGCGACTTTCCTCTTGAGGTAGAGGCGCGCTCGTCAAAAGCGCGTATTCGCCCTCCAGAGAGCGTTGTACTGCTCCCCCCCCCTGCTGCCCCGCCGCGCCCCGGCCGGCGCCTCCCACTCCGGGACAAAGTACGGGGTGGGCCCCAAAGCCCCAAGCCCATCCCGGAGCTGAAACACCCGGGCCGAGCTAGAGAGCCCGGAGGGCCCAGAAGCAGCCTCCGCCACCCCCGCGCGCCGCTGAGGCGGAACATACAGCGAAGAAGCCCGCCGTGAAGAGGACATTGAAAACGTTGCCTAAGCTGGTGGAGAAACGCAGCAATCTGATTCTGAAAAATCTGCCAGCGCTTCCGCCGTACAGGCGTGTAGTGTTAAGAGCGAAGACGCAGAAGCCCAACAGCAAATAAGCAACTGCCGTTACCAAATCCCAATTGAAGTTTCCCAGCGAACTCGAAGAGGCAAGATGAAAACAAATCGAGCAAAATTGGGCAACGATCGGTCCACGGAAGCCAAAGTAACGCTGCTGCGCGATACCACTTAGGGTCAGCCACTGTTAAGAACGCTAGAGCGCTGCAGAGCTCAAGGGCAAAGAAAGCAAGTCGCATCTGCCCTTTCAGAGAACATGTTCGAATTCCACAGCATAAATTTGCTTAATTCCACTCAGTCGCAAAGACACCCGACGAAGAACACGCACGCCAGCGGAATAGCGCTAATCCGAAGTTGCATCACGCCAATTCCGAGTTAAAGAAGAACATTGCGCACACATCCCAATCGCAGAGGGTAGTGTAGACGAAGATCTCGCGGAAAACACTGAATAATTGGTACAATTCCCGAGAAGAATTAACGGCGCAAAACTGCTAGCGAGCAAGAAAAACGACGAGCCGTCGACCAGTGCGTCAGAGTGCGAACACAGGGCCAGCGGCCAGAAGTACAATTTCGACCATTCCCAAACTCGAATTTAAGCAGCACCCGCAAAAATTGCCATAATTTGTAAAGGTAATTTGCGAGTCCCAGGCGCAGAGCGAACGCAAGACGAAAGATAGCTCTGGGCTACTTTATTTGTGGCACACTGTGCCACAGTAGGAGCCCTCCCATGGCGAGCCGAAATTTTCCATCACAGATCACGGCGCGAAGAGAGCATACGTCGCATTTGACAATTCTAAGAACTTTTGTTGCTGAGGAACAAACGCCATTGCGAACATTCGAGCGAAGAACCGCGTGCGCACTAGGAACTCACAGCAGCCAAGACTGTAAAGCACGCGCAAGTGCACGAAGAAACCATTGTGAAGCAACTCGCGAAGAAAGATCACGTTTTCACAAGCAATTTGAAGAAGAATTTGACAGTGCCACAAGTCATCTCGCCGAAGGAAGTCGCAAACGACGTCACTGGCCAGTGCCGACTCAAAGTTATGTAGCGCGCTAGTAACTCGAGAGCCCAAATTCCATCCGAAAAACTGAGGCACACGTAAATTTGGCGGAAGATTCACAATCTCAAAGCAGAAAATTTTTGTGGAAGCGGTGGTGGTGGTGGTGGCGCGTAGCACACTGATACCATTTTGTGGGAGGACTGCTCCTCACAAGGCACTGTAACTACTGATGGGAGTCTTATATGGACTGCATATAATGACTAACTGCCTAGGTACTGCTAGGTCAGCTCTTTAGACATAGGACTGCTATGTCTAGACTTACTACATATATTTGCATGTAAGAATTAGGTATTATATTTGACTTTTGCCATGCGGATGTTTTTACTCTAGAAATCTCAACTGTTTCTTTGGCCTTGGCCATTACTTATTCACTCAGCTCTCTGAGGTAATCCTAGTCAGCATGGCCAAGTCTCATCAACCTATCATATGCTTGTACTACATTATCATGCAGTATGATGTGCCGGTATTCTACATGTCACATTATTACACAGTACAGTGGTACTCCCATATAAGGGGGGTCTCTTCCTCAACAGGGGTCTCGGGCGCTAATGCTGTAAGGCGCGTATGACACTTCTGGCATGTATGACATTGCTGAGTCATCCGCGCATGACACCGTGTGTTGTCCTAGCACACATCGGGAGAAGGGGCAAACGTGGACCGTGTTGACGATGAAGACGCTGATCAGCTGGAAAGCGTTGGTGGGAATACCCGCAAAAATGCGCTACTGTGGAGAGAGATTGGGAGGCACTCCACAGATCAGGAGAACGCCGCGTTTCTTGCAGAGCTGTGCGCTACAGATGCTTGTCGTAAATGGATAAGGGGGAAGAAGTACGTGGGCAAGACTTGCACGTACACCGAAATCCGTTGCGGTATGCGAACGGCTGGCTGCAAAGTGAAATTACGTGTGGAAATATGCAACGCGGAATTTGTGACGAAGCAAGTTAGTATATAGAAAACCGATTCTGAATTCTATCCTGCAACTTGTCGCCGCTTATATTGAATAGGATATATGTTACAAATATAGCAACGAACTGAAATGTGCATTTACTGCAGGATGGCGAGCACAACCGTCTGTAGAGGCATAATTGACGTGGCCCGCATCCAGTGCTTATTCCAAAGTTGAAAGAGCATGTGTCACTAGGTACCACAGCAGCGAAAGACTTAGTAGACATGTTGCGCAACACAGGCTTCGTATCTGAAAGTGTAGGCGAACCCTCCTTGGCTCAGCTGCGCACTTTTGTCGCTAGTAACAAGGATAGCTTGCTGCGAGAGGGAAAGCGTAACACAATCATGTGCTGGTCTTCTAGAGATCATGGAAACTATAAAGGACACCAACGTGAAGAGTCTTGAGGACTTCGACGATGCTTCTATCTTCGCCACCAGTGCGCCAACGACAGAAACCCGGCCAGCCTTTCCTGTGGTAGTACTTGAGGAGACGTAGATGATTCTTATTATTTTCACCTATCGCAAGTTCCTGCGAAACTTTGCGCGCACTCGCAACATGCCCCATGGCGGTTTCCTATCACTTGATGGGAAACATAAGGTGAACTGGAATGGCTATCCGGTTGAGCCTGTGGGCACTGTGGACGCTAGTAGCACGTTTCAATTATAAGCGATGTGCCTAGTGTCTGCTGAGAGCAAGCAGTTCTACATCTGGCTACTGGAAGTCTTAATTGACCACACGACTAAGGAGTTTCCGATGGGGGATCCATTTGATTTTGAGGGCAAGCTTAACTTTGGTGAAAGTGATAGCACCGATGCGATTGGCAGCGCTGCGCGCACGTTGAGTGCTTCCACTGGTTGGACTTGGTTGAATTGTCTCATGCACTTGATCATCTGTAATCTGACAAGGAAAGGTGCTACACTGCATGTGTTTCTGCGGACCGATGTGGAAAGAGAGCAGATAAAGTCAATGCTGAAGGCGCTGGCCATGTATGCTTGGGTCCCGGTCTTTGAGTTTGCCATGGAGGACTTCCTGCGCTTTGTGGCGAGGGACAATCCTGCTTTCGCAACTGGTTTCGTCAATGCGTATTACCCACAGGGACCCGCTTTCGTGACGGAGTTGATGCTTGCCGATGAGCAAGTCCCTGAGACTGCAAAGTTCCCCGACGTAGCTGATCCGGACATGTTCTGGAAGGAAAGGTGGTATAGTGCATATGCCCTTCCGCTTGTGCCCATGGCGCAAGCCGCCATTGAGGGTAATAACCCCGACGTGGCGAGGAGAAGCACATTGCACAAGCGGGAGGTGGTGACATCCTACATCCCGACGTTGGCGAAGTACCTGCGCAATGCGGCCTTGAGCATGCAGCGGCAGCCGGAGAAGCAGTGGCAGGCGGTTAATGTACCTGAGAACTCGGACTGGCGGACGGAATGCTCACTTGCTGGGGGAGTCCCTCCTGATGCAATGTGCACTTAGGGCCCAGGGCATCACCGTTGTTCTCATTCCTGCAGAGCATTACTTCAGCCGTGTGTGCGAGAAGCTCGGTGTTGACCCCAGCAGCAAGAAAGTAGCTGCCTCGGGGGTTGCCAGTGTGCAGCGAGCCATGGCAAAGCATGCATCCTTCTAGTGGCAAGCAGTCCGGGATCCGAAGGCTGAACTCTCGGGCAAGTCTTTGGAGGAGTGCATGAAGGTGTTGAGCCACTTTTATCTGGTAGAGGAGCTTGACACCCCTGTCAGTGAGTATATCTGTTATGATTGCCCATGCCCACGGTACCGTAAGAAGTGCAAGTGCAAGCATGTGCTTGCTCGTGGTGTTTCAGAGGGTGACTTCAAAGTGCCAGCTGAGAAGAGTCTTGTCATTGTGAAGAGGAAGAAGCAACGTGGTCGTCCGAAGAAGCCAACAGCTGCCTGGGAGCGGCAGTCTAGTAGTGATGACTCGGACAACTTAATATACCAACAGCCAGACAGTAAATATGTAATAAGAAATAATTTTGTTGCGGTGCATAACAACCCTGCAGTGCATACCCACCACTGCAGTGCATGTCACCTTGCTCGATCCTGGGGTATATGTGATCCTGCTGGATATAAGATAAGGACATCCTGCTGTGAATAAGATATCATTATGCTCGGACGAATATATCAACCTGTTGTACGCAGATCACGCTGCTGTTTATCACCGTATAACACCCTGCGCTGCATAACAAACTAGGATAAGCAACTGCTGGTTTCCTCCCCGTTAAATGTTGTAGCTTAGCTACAAAATCCCCCTCACCGTTAAAATTTGTAGCTGAGCTACAAAAGTCAGGGAGCTACAACATGTCCGGGGGTAGCTAGCTACAACATATTTGTGCTACCCGTCAGAGTCGCAACCGCGTCGTTCGTGCGAAATGCAGCCTTAAACGGCTAGCCCATAATGTCATCGAACCCCACTTTGAACTCGCCGCATTCACACACCGCAGCATTATCCTGCAGCGTCGGCGCGCTGTAGTGTACCCGATCGAGGGAGCACAAATGCCGCATGTCCGTGCTCCTCAAAGTACGGCGCCGTATCGATGCTGCCCGCGGAGCCACCACCACCAGATGCAGCGGCGTATG
>LGRX02013492.1:0-20169 GCA_001247695.2 Cymbomonas tetramitiformis | reverse complement strand
CTCAACAGTGCCATAGCCATCGGATCGCCTCAACGGTGCCATAGCCATCGGATCGCCTCAACGGTGCCATAACCATCGGATCGCCTCAACGGTGCCATAGCCATCGGATCGCCTCAAAAAGGCGATGCGGCGGCGTCGGCGGCGAGCACAGATGAAACGCCTCTGCGCACGAGTAGGAACATTTATCTAGGTGATTTCATGTTTATTTATCTGTGTGTCAGTGCGTGCTCTGATGTTTGCGCCCGACTGAGGATGCTCACCCGGTAGTCACACTGCCGCGTCATGTCCGCCATGAACTTGCCTTCAGCCTGAAGCCGCCGCCTGCTTGGGCTGCTAGGACCAGTGCGCAGAGGAGGCCGCTCCTGTGGAAGACGTCCTCCCACGGCTTGCCGCCCACTCGGCCGGGGTGGGGCCTGAGGCGCACGCCGCGCTGCGCAGGGGTCCTGGTGCAAGACGACCAGGACAGCATGTTCTTCGAGAATATGGGGAAGTCGGTGTTCTGCCTCTCGCCGGCCGGCGCCGGATGGAGTCACCGAACCACCCTCGCAGCGCTATATGGCTGCATCCCTGTCATCCTTCAGGTTGAGCCCCCGGGGTAGACCCTCACCACCGGCCAGGCCGCCTCAGGCCACTTGCTCCGCCTTGCGTGGCAGATCTTGTTCAACACAGGATATGATCTCGATGCCGCATGTAGCATCGGTCGAGAGCCGCACGGCGACACCATTCGTGGGGCAGTAGACACCCGGTCACTGCAGGGCGCTGCCGCAGACACCGGCGGTGCTGCGCTGAGGGACGCTCGTATGCAGCTTATGCGCCGTTGAACTTTCCTGGCGCGTCGAGTGTGACTGGTGGGGCGGAACGGGCATGGCCCATGCGTGGGAGCAGGACGACATCGCGCAGCCGTTTGAGGAGCTGTTGCCGTATGACCGTTTCGCCGTCCGAGTCAAGGTTCATGATCCCACATCACCCCTGCATTCCCTGCCTCTCCCCCCCTTGACAGTCCCCTTATTTTATTAGATCGTCATTATGATGACGAAGACCTCGCTTGCCACTAGGAAACCGCACTTCGGACCTCTCGCCTCTTCACTTTCCCCCTTCAAGTCCGTTGGAAGGGTGCGTCTGAGAGGAGGCACCGCCTCGTTGAAATATGTCGAGAGGCGCAGTGGGGCTCCAGAGAGGTGCGCGGTGACAGGGCTGTGGGATGACACGTCACATGGCTTCGTGGGAAGAGGCGGGCATTGGAGGAGGTGGGGGGCACGGCGGCAGGAGTCTGACATTCTTGGAAGCTCGGAATGCGATGCTGGGCTGGGTGGCTGGGAGCTTGCGTTCAGGGGGGTGTGGGATGGGGCGTTGCGGGGCTCTGCGGCAGGAGGAGGACATCGAGGAGCTCCCCGACCTGCTGCGCTCCATTCCCTCGGCGTGCAATGAGACTCTGGGGCTGCTGCACGGGCACCGCTGCGTGCCCCGGATGCGCGCTGAGCTGGCATGCGCGGCGCGGTACTTCCTCTGGAGCAGCGTGTTCGGCTCCGCGTTTGGCGAGAGCGGCGATCTGGACGCCTTCGCAGTGTCCATGCTAGCGCTCCAAGAGAAGGCATCTCGGCCCGACTCCCGCACTTCACTGCTGCGCGCCTTAGATCTACTTCTGCTGCGGCGATGCACGACATCGAGGCGTCGCATGCTGGGCCATGATGTGTGGGCCCGGTGGTCGGCGGAGAACGCCCCCCCTCTGCCGGGAGGTAGAGCTCCAAAAAATTGATATGTCCATATGCTGTATTTTGGCATATTTCCTGCTCATTTCGATATTTCTGATATTCTGGATATATAATTGATACCTGATACACAGCTGCATTCAGATATATAGCTCATTTCAGATAAACCCAAGAGCTTGGCGGTAGAAGGGCGACTGCCGCAGTGAATTTTCGAATGAATATCTGAGAAAGCTGAATTCAGCTGCATATCTAAATTCAATGGTACATCTGAAATGAACTGTATATCTGAATATCAGGTATCAATTATATATCCAGAATATCGGAAATATCCAAATGAGCAGGAAATATACCAAAATACAGCATATGGACATGCCAATTTTCCGGAGCTCTACCTCCCGGCAGAGGGGGGCCGTCCTGTGCCGACCACCGGGCCTACACATCATGGCCCAGCATGCGACGCCCACACCGCTGCGCTTCGCCCCCGCTCGGTGGAACTGGTGCGAGCCCGGTCCGCCAGCGGAGTTGAATCGGGTCTTTTATGTCGGCTCACGCATCCCCTCGAACTTCGGCGGAGCTCCAGCGGAGATGCCGGATGTCGGCGGATTTTGGTGGATCTAGAGTAGGGGCGCGGTGTAGACTGGGAGCCCTGCGCTCAACTCCGCCCAGGAAATCCAGAGCCCTTGCCATCCTCCTCGTGCACTATGCGTAGCTAGAGCCGAATGTGGACGAGGAGCATCGCCGCAGGCTGAGGCGTTCAGGCAACAACACTTGGGGCGCCTGCTCTCGGCATTGGACAGATTTTGCACACCTGCACACGTGGCTTCTTCCAGGCAGAGCCTTCCTCTTACCGTGGCCGGCGAGCTCCCCCTTTCATACCATCACTCCCGGGGCTCAGCGTTCGTGGACGTCAACATGCGGGGCACTCGCCGGGCTGAGCGAATGTGCGCCACTCGATTTGCCTACAGGTCGAAACGTGGGTTCACGGACGCCAAGCAAATAAGTTGGATATTACCAGCGCGTGCGACGTGCCGGACTGGATGGGGTGTCTACGTGTCGCGAACCCTATCTGCAGATATCCCTGCAAGAGCCGCGCGAGGGTGACCGCCCGTCGTTCCCCCGTGATTGTGACCGGCATTATCTCAGACGCACAGAGGGAGCTGCCACGAGGTCTCTTGCTTCGGGCAGTGCGCAACATTTTCTTGGACATAGCAAAGAATAGCTGAGCATGGTCAGTGAGCGCTTGTGCCAGGAGACTGAGTGAAGCAAACAGGGTTGATGATAGATTCCACTCGTCAAAGCCTGAGCAATGTATGCATGTCTTGATCAAATTATTCACGGGAAGCTTGCCCTTTTCCAACTGAACACAATCGCGTAGCAGGACTCTATTGCGTGGCGATCGACTGATTCCAAGATCTTCTCTGCGGCGCTGACTGGCGGTTTGCTAGGCGCCCGGTGGCGACCATGCTTGCCAGGCTTCCAACAGGGCGGACGAGTGGACTAGTTAGAAATTGGTGCTGGCATGACGTAGTGTCAGGTAGGCTCATCTTTTTGCAGAAGAATTTTGCTGAGATGTATGCAGGACTTGCAGGTTGTGAGTTCTGCTTCGATGACGTGGCCGCCTGGAGGAGCATTCTGCCGAGACGCACGTGGTGTGCGGGGCAATACATGCAACGAATGACGTGGTGTGCCTCCAGATAGTCGACGTTGTCGCTGTAACTGGTATAAACTCTGTGATACTCTCGACCGGCAAGCGCATGCACCTCTCCGTAAAAATTACAGCCGCCTCTATTGTTCTTTTATTACGATAAATTTATGATAATGAGTGGCATTTTTTTCGCTCGTATGGTTTTATTACTGTATTTTTCAGGTGTATTTTGATACGCGTTTTGAGACGAGCAGCGTTCAGTATGGTTCAAAAATCTGGTCGTAAAAATCAGCCGACTGAACCGCTTTTTGCGAGCCTAGAGATACAGTTGCGACAGGTGTTGGGAGGTGTTCATCTGCCTTGCACTTGTTAAAATTATCGAAGGGAAAGTATGCCACGCTTTCGAGTGAGTATTTACGCTCACAGCCTGTGGAATCGCTCTCATCGACACTCACTGACTCGCAAGTATTGACGAAAAATCTGCTCGAGACCATTAGGCTAGTGGAAACGAAAGCAAAAGCGACAGTTGCCACAGCAGAAAGGGCCCTAATCTCAAATAAGGAAAGTGAAGAATCTGTGAGCGCACAGGAAGCTGTAGGAACCACATCGTGTAAGGGTCCCAGCGCAAAAACCCTCAGACGCAAGCAGCTTCGGACATCACGCAAGGGAAAGGAACGTGCTGAAAAAAGTGACACAGAGCCAACAGACCCTCCCATAGCTTGTGTGAAGACGCCCTCGCAGAAACAGAATTCAGACACGACTTTGCAGGCAGGACCTCGCGCATCGTCAGTTGTTGAGTTTGTTGAAGCAGAACCGGTGACACCAGCCGCTACTTCATCCCATGTGGCCTTAGGGCCACAGTCTACAGGAAGAAAACGAGCTAAGGGGAGCACTGGCGACAAGGGCAATCGGAAAAATCCCAAGGCAAAAAGAACTTTTACGTGGAAAAAGGGGGAGTACAGAAAACGCTCAGAGTCAGTGCCTGCTGTAGACAAACAGGCGACAGAATCTTTGCAACGTTCGGCTTCACTCAGCCCTGAGGAGCGATCCATGTTTAAAGTTTATGACCGATAACAATGTTTACTTGGAACAGTGGAGACACTTTTATCAGTCACTTTATTTTCTGCAAGAAGGGCATCGCGAAGAATCCACTTCACTCGATCCTAGATTAGGCGACCGCTTAACTGGGTGGGGCAACTCCTTCCTGTAACTGAAGTCAGAGACAGTTTGTCGTTTGTTGGATCTCACGCTTTGTTATTCCTCGGACAGTATGGTGCCAGCACTCCAATCGAGCCGCTTTTCCCAAGAAGGTTTTTTCAGCGGCGGAATCTGTGCTGTTTTTGCGGTGAGAGGATCCAGAGGACCCGTGGGACCGCGGGGGACGGCTTACCCATAATCCTGAGAACCCGATCAGTCGAGGACTGCTCAGGATCCCACTTCACCTTAGACCACCGCTTGCAAGTTCTGATCTATTTGCCTAGACCCCTGCTGTCTAAAGAACTATTACCGCTCCAAAACTAATCCTGCCTAGAGCCTGCGGTTTTAGACATCTGTTTAGCCCTTGCCGTCGGCTTCAGTAGGGGGTTAGGCCGACCGAGTGCAGACCGGGTTTCCCGCTTCGTATGACAGTGCAGTACACATCAAAACTTAATAGCGGTGGGGGGTGGAAAGGGAAAGGCTCCCTTTAAAATCCAGCCCACACCAGTTAAATGGTGTCTTTATTCTATTTTATTTTTGTGATACTCTGCATGAGGGGCAGTGTGGCAAGCCAGTGGACAAGTTATCAACGTTTAGACTTGAAAAGTTTGAAAGCCGCGACACGTTCCGAGATTCGGCATGACACATACTCAACTGCCCCAAAAATCGAAACGGACATGAAATGGTACAAATACTAGCAAATTTATATGATCACATGCGCCCTTCACGCTTAACAACTTTGTGACAAAATCTGAAAGGTTGTCTGCCGTGAACTCGAACGCTGCAGGACTTCTGCTAATGGAAGTACCCCCTTTACATGGCGACTGAGTATAAATACCCTGCTATACGCGTGGTGGTGACGCTGAGTAGTAATAAATACCCTGCTATACGCGTGGTGGTGACGCATTTATAGCAGGCTCAACAAATGAATATAAGGGGGCACATGAAGGATGTTTATTAGGATCTACTGTGACCATAATTATATGGCAAAAAACATATCTCATTTTTGTGCAATGATAGCTTTGGTATGTGATTCGGTCCAGGTGGCTTGTAGTGGTGGCGAGAAGTCAAGTGTATATGTGATGTAGTAGTCACTACTTGTCACCTGGCTCGACATCTACATTACGTATGGGCTAACTGTGAGACAAACTGCGAAGGCTGTAAATCAGACAGGGGAAAATGTCCAATACGATTTTGGGTGCACAGCAGTTGAGCCTTCTCGGCCTGAGTGTCTTCTACAACCACGGCATCAGCATTGCACACGGTGTATTCTTCGTGAGGCAAACCCATTTTCTCTGCAATAAATGGATTCACGATTTGATTGTTGAAATACATACATGACTCTACATATATATCATCCTGCCGTAGCTTTACAACGACTTATAAACAGTCCGTGGCAGCAAATACGGCATTCATCATCACACCAAGTAGCATGCCGTTGTCTGCAGATTGTAGAATCGGCACTGCCATCATCGGTGGCCAGGCGGGAACGAACACAAAGTTATACCAAAGCTTGTCTGCACAGTATCAGTGCACTATCGCGCAGCCGGCTATTCATATCGTCACATCACCTTTTCAAATTAGCAAATAAACAATATATGGGCGTGCTACCGTTCGATGCGGACTTTGATAAATATCAAGCATGGTGTAGAACTGCACAACAGGCGGGATAAAGTACGTATAATTCATTTATCTTCATTCTGAAACGACGAAAGGCGGAGTCTGTATTATTTGCCAAATGGACAAATTGAATCATGCAGCTTCTGATATAAGCCCCTTCAAATCTTTCATCCGAAGACTCATATGGAATGTATGCATGTCAAACCGCCCTGCTGATTTAGCGTTGTGGTCGCCCGTATTTTTATGTATATCCACAAGCTGAAAACGTGTGCTTTTAAAAATAGCATATTGACATATCCACCATACCTACCCGTGTGTATACATGTACGTTAGTTGCCAACGATTGTTGGGAAAGTTCTTGACCAGCAACACTGAATTTCAGCAAGACCATCCGCCAAACATGCTCGACCACTATCCGTCCAACTAAGGGAAATCAGCAGTCCACCGCTGACGTGCGGTATGGAAATCTTTGGGACACATTATTGGTTCCACCGCCGGTGGCTAACTGCGCGTCGTGCCAATGTCCGTCTTCGTCAACTTCTGCATACACATATGTATGTGTGGTAGCTCTCAGCAGTCTTCATCAGTTCAGGAAGTAGTGCGGACTCGGGCACTTATTATAAACTTGCAAGACATCGGCTCTATATTCTCCCCAAAACATCAGTGAAAAAGGCAATGCCGTAATATACATCCTGGATGTGCTGAAGCCGACTTCATCGGTATCGTTCTTCACCATCGCATTGCATATCGATTTTCTTTGTAGCCATATTTGTGATGAAACATTATGCTTCAGGCGGCTCAGGACAAGTCGGAATTCATAGCAGCATCTTCATCAGACACGACTGGCTGGGCGCTGCAGTGATAGTTGGATGGTGGGGATTACTAATACATCAGTAAATCGACGACCACGAAGTACTAAAGATACACACATTTATCTAGCACTGTCCGAAGATGCAAAGGGCGGAAACATGACAAACAATAATGAGTGTATATAAGTTGACGAACAACACGCCGTCCAATCGATCGAATGATGAATCCTACGATTCCTGATTGTAAACTGATGTCAATCAATGTGGTTCATCATCGATAATAGATACCACCCGTATAATACACGACGCGGTTTGGGGGAGTTTAAATACACTCTAGCGAATATGCACTGTTTGGGGGGAGTGTGGGGGGAGAGTAGGTTTAGCCCTCCCCTTTCTGCTAGCTCTCGTCAGAAAACAGGGGGTCAGCATCCTCCCTCCCCCTGTCCCGAGCATTACGCTTGCCCTGCGTAAATAATCTAGGCTTTCGCTCCCCAGCACCTCCTTCCCTCTCGCATCAAAGTTCGAGTACATACCCTTTGGTCAACCATACCAAAGGCCCTAAATATCTCATACCATATAAACGTAATATGTCACAGCACATGCCAAGCGATGCCATAAACGCGTACGAAGTCCTAGTAGGGTATGCCATGCGCCATGCCATCCTGTATGCCCTCATGGCATTTGCACTAAACCCCTTCATCAGTCATAAATCGTATATAAACCAATCTTTAATAACAAGCATGCTTTATACAACCTAATAACTTGCACGAGCATAATAGCATCGCTCAGAAATCTAATAATAAGCAACTACAGTGCCAACAAAAGATCAATGAGTCTCCTCTTAGTCATTCGCCATCAATGGTGGTTACCGTAGAATCAGAATTCTAACATACAAGCATGACGTTAGTCGATCCAACATGCACACATTTGTGGATCATTAAACCGCCATGTTCAATGCAGCATCATTGCATCTATATTAAATGGGTGCTTTCTCCAATCAAGGTGCATGGCCAATTGTTATTCAGCAGTAAGTTCTCTGCCGACTTTTCTAATGCATATTGCAATGCTGGATGAAGTAACCATGCATATTATGGATGAATCAGCAATGGCCATGCTTTCATCAGGTTTCGATGAGGTAAACCAAACAAGGTTTTGTCAAAATGTATATCGAAACGAACCTCTCAACACAAATATCTTTATCATTTTAACCTACAGTCTGCATGCCATTTTATGTACGTGGACACCAAAGGCATACACCATCCAAGTTTCACTAATATATCCAGATTTCAGATTTCTCCAGATGATTCACGATCTTGTCTGATTTAGTAGGCTTGCGCCACGGCTAACTCTGGTATATTCAGAACCATTACGGGGACGTGCATCGCTGCCTGCAACACTTGGAGATCGCGATTGTCTTGAAACGTTGATGCCTCCCTGGCAAATCAAATCCCCCACTGAACGTCAGGATATCCAAAGGAAGATACGACGCCGTGGGAATCAAGGAGAAATAGCCTCGGAATTCCATCAGACATCGTAGCCTTGGCAGCCAAAGCACAGCCACACACACTTATTCCCGTGAATCGATATCACAAGAGCAAATTCCCCATGACATCTTTGTCACTTCTCGACAGGAGTAAGCATGCAACAAAGCATCTCTTCATCCAGATAACAAGGGGGTACCGAGAAGTGGTCGCCTGCTGCCTTTCCCCATAACCCATCGCCGCTTTTCACCTGCATTCAATCCTCCCCGGAGCAACCGCGACGACTCTTTTTTTGGAGGTGCGCATACGCTGCATGCTACGTGCTCGGACGGCAGCATCCCATACTCAAGTGCAGGCTTAGCCCATACCCTAATACGGGCTTACGAACCCTGAAGAGCACCTCCTGCACATTGACCCGGCCAACAAAGGCACTCGATGGATGCGTGGGTGGGGAAAATCGCAAGACTCCTGCACACCGCCCCGTGCAAGCCTTCGATGCTGCTCGGCAGCAGTAGGCATGAGCATGCCGAGCGCACTGAAGTGCTCGAGCGATCACTGCGGTTGGCATTCATCATATTTGCCGCAAAAGCGCCTCGGTGCGCGCGGACAGACCGCGTGGACTACATCTGAACATCCATCACCCATCGGCGCATGCTCTGGTATATGCCGGGTTCCATATAGGGTGACTTGCGTCATGGGATTCAGCACCCAACCGCGCATCTCGATCGACTCAAAAATTCCCTCCCAGCCCTCCAATATGCGACCTAACAAGGGGCACCGAGGCTTCATCCGCCGTCGCGGTCAGCATGGTCGGTGGCGCCTGAGGCATGATGCGCAGGGTGCTTCATGTGTTTCCCCAGGAGGAATTCAAGGGTGGGGCAAGGCGGGCAGGGTGGGGCAAGGCGGGCAGGGCGAGGCTCCGGGCACTGACCGCGTGCAGCATGCCGGCCTCGTCCCGGCTGAGAGCGTGCGGCTTCTCAAGGTACGGCCCCGCATAGCCCATGCTGCGAGAGTAGTAGCAGTGCCGCCCCAGCGAGGACAAGCAGTTCAACACCTGCGCGCCAGGCAAAGCCTCCGCCGACATTGTAAGCTTCTCACATCCACCGCGACCCCCTTGACCTACTCCATCGATCAACACACAATTCTGCCATTCTTACCTATGCTTCCTATGTGACGCCAGACGCGTGACGCTGTGACACCTTCGGGCATGTGCGGGCCTCGTCTGCATGGACGCTTAGGATTGCCGGTCAAACGACACTCAAATATCGTAGGGTCAGCATACCACCCGAGTTGCTCATTTTCGCTGAATATTCGCCACAAACACTATATCCACGTAATTAGGGTTATGTACTATATGTAGAGCATACGGCATCCTAAAGGGTTCCTCGGGGTCCAACCCGCTCCAGGTTTGGTTCTATTTGGCCAAGTGACGAGGGAGAAAATGCATATTCCATGAATGCAACTTTTTGGGAGTATTCCTCGAACAGCAAATGTAAGACTTTGAAGGATTTGGAGGAAGAGTATGGATATCGGTATACATGTGTGTGGCTTATCCTTGTATGACCGATTCCTTTGGCACCATGTAGCCACAGAAGATCAGCCGCACTGTGTACCCACGTCGGGCATCAAAGGACTCAGCACACACTTTCGGGACATTTATCCGGATTTTCCGGAGCTCACTAGCGAACAATAGACCCCCAAAGCCTCACTGGGCCACCTGAGCGCCTCTGCAACCGCACTGCTTGAGCACTGATGCTATCCGCCGAGGCCCATGCACCTCTACCCCCTGAGCTGCTCGGGCCATCTCCCAACCAAGCCTGTGTTCAGAATCACCACCCTGCTCCCTGGATGCCCCAAAGCCTGGTCTCAAGAGAGCTTGTCCGCCCACCACACATCCGGTGTTCCGAAGGGTCGTCACTGCCGGGATGACCCCCGGGCTTTGAGGGGCCCGCAGTGTGTCAACTCCACCCGCCCCCTTCCACCCCAACCTCGCTCAACCCCCTCCCCACCAGTTCCCCTGATGCCAGCCAACCCCTCAAGAAGCTGGGTGACCAGCCTGCTTGCCCCCATCAGCTTGGCCGCCCTTCCCTCGGCCGAGGCAGCCCTCACTCTGCCTTCAGGGATTAGGGATGTGGCACTCTCTGCCTTCAGAGATTAGGGCTGCGGCGCGCCTGCTTGGTGCCGCGGCCATCCGCTAGATCCTCCGGGTGAAACAGATCTTGCGTCGGCATCTGCAGCACCTCGCCGCACGCCTGCAGCACGCGCGCCAGCAACCTCTGAGCGCTGTCACGTCTCCAGCGCTGCCACGGACGCGCGTGCTCGCACGGCCCGGCGCACACTCATACAATCGAAGGGCTTATTGCATCACCTGCAGGAAGTTGCCGATATTCTCGCGGTACTTAGCTTTCAGCTTGTTGTTGAAATAATCGTTGCTATCTGCTTTCTTCATGTCCGTGGTGATCTTGATTTGCAGTGACGCCGGACAGATGGCATTTGCCACGTGGCAGAGCAGCACTCCGTCCTGCAACACCTGCACTCGAGAACCCCCGTTCTCACCCCCGCCTTCACCTCAGATCACCGAGATTGTCCGGCGACCCCGCGGCATGCGGCCACATCCTGAGCCGCCTCACCACAGCAGGCCTCTCCTCGCATTGCCCTCATTTCCCGAGGACCGGGTTTCCTAGCACCAGCCTCAACATAAATCGCAGCCGGTGATTCCGCTGGCAATCCACTGCCTCGACCAATCGCAGCTGGCGATTCTGGTTAAATTGGAGCCTGCGGAATTTTAGAGGTTTCTGTGCCGGTAGATCGATCAGAGTTTCCTGAGCCGTTAGATCAAATCCGCAGCTGAGTTAGATCTAAAGGCTTTACACACGACAGTATTTAGGAGTTCCGCCCGTGGGAATCCGCAGCTCTGTTCTTTTGCCTTCGCAAAAGAACTTCACAAGAAATTTTCCTCGCGGGAAAATTCTTAGTGCGGCACACTGCAAATTTTTACCCCACATTTTAACGTTACTGTGGAAGTTTAAACCCTTGACGACTTACTACAATGAGTCAAGACGGTGAGCAAGGCGCGTCGGAGAACAATGCTGGCGCGGCTGGACAACCGGCGGCGAACTCCGGGATGGAAGTCCTGTTGGAGCAACAGGGCGAAATGATGAAGCTCATGATGAAGCAGATGGAGACTCTCGCAGCGAGAGTTGAAGTCGCGGAGGAGGCGGCAGCGAAAGCCGCTGCGCAGGCTGGTGGTTCCGCTCAGAGCGGAGACGCGGAGCTGGAGGCATTGAAAAAGCTCCCGTATGTCCCATACGTTGAAGGGAATCCGTTCCCTGTGAGACCTGCGACACTGGAGACTGACATGCCGCAGATGTACGACCTGTACAACGACAAGACCTACGACGCCCTCTCCAAACGCACTAACTCGTCCATGCGTTACGAGCAGTTGGTGCTTGCCCCTGCGCTGTCGTACATGCACGATGCAATTGCGTTTTCCGAGGTGACCTTGGACTGGTGTCAAGATGAGAAAGATCCCCCAACGGTGGAGGAATTGAGTGAGCGCGTTTTCGCAGCGCACAACACGTTTAAGGGCGTTTTTTCGCTCCTGAACAACCGCTACACCATGTTGCAGCTCAGAGCGAGCATGGAGTCTGACGCAACATCGCACAGTGGAGCTGAGGCGTTGCGGGCGAAGTTGGCTTTCATCGAGGAGAAGGTGTACACAGGCAGCGACGGGCTGGTGAGCGACTCAGTGCTCACGAAGTGGTTGAAGGAATTCGACACCACGAAGGCGAAGGCCGTGATGAACACGCACGCCAAGGCAAGCGCCAAAGTTTCGACTTTTCGTGACCGTCAAGGAGGCAAAGGCAAAGGCGCAGCGGGCGGTGGCGCTGGAAAAGGTGAAGGTGGCCGCGGCAGCGGCAAGGGAGGTAAAGGGTCAGGGCTTGGGCGAGGCGCCCAAGCCCAGACCTAACTTTCCGATCACGGAAAGGTTGGACGCCTTCCGCCCCTCGGGGCGTTCAACGGAAAGAGCCCACCCTGCAGGAAAGGGTGCGGAGCAGAAGGGGGGCATGGCGCGCAGCTGGCGCGAACTCAGAGGTGATGCAGTGGATCAGCAAAGGGGCAAGGATGCGTTGGGTCGACAAGGCGCCTCTGCCTTTCGATCACGGAGTGTCGTTGGGCGACGCCACCCCTCCGCAGCTGGAGTGGATGGCCGCAGAGACCGAGCGGTGTCTCAGAACGGGCGCATGGGTGCGAGCGAGGAGGCGACGACACGTATCCCGAGTGTTCCTGGTGCCGAAGCCGGGGACGAACAAATGGCGTCTAGTGATGGACTTCCGCTGGTTGAACGCTCACTGCGTAAAATCCCGCTGCAAGATGGAGACGCTGAAGAAGCTGCGTCGGCTTGCCAAGCCGAACGACTGGTGCTTCAGCTTCGACCTCCAGGACGGTTACCACGTCGTGGGGATCGACCCCGCCTTCCAGGAGTACATGCAGTTCGACGTGCGGGGGGAATTATTCCAGTGCGGCGCCCTTCCCTTCGGCTGGAACGACTCGCCACGAATCTTCGTCAAGGTCATGAAGGTGCTCGTGGAGTGCCTTCGTTCTCCAAGATCCGCGGAGGATCGGCGGGAAGTGCGGAAGCTGCAAAGCGGAAGCAAGGTGCGACGACGTTGGGCAGTTCGCAGACGAGCTGGAGGATGCGGCCGCGAGGAGCATCAGCAGGGGGCGCGGGTGCTCCCTTACATGGACGACTTCCTGTTGCTGCTAAGCAGCAGGATCGAGGCGCTCAGGGCGCGCGAGCTGACATCTCGGGTCTTGGTGAGACTCGGATTGTCGCGCAACGAGAAGAAGGGGCAATGGGAGCCGACGCAGCTGGTGGAGCACCTCGGGCTCGAGGTGGACCTCAAGGCGGGACAGTTCCGCGTGACACCGGCGAGGCTGCAGAAGATTCACCTGCAGTCCAAGGCGCTTCTCAGCGAGGCGTCGCGACAGCGGAGGTGGCTCCCAGCTCGGAAGCTGGCAGCGTTCACGGGGCTCTGCCAGTCTGTGTATCTGGCAGTCCCTCCGGCGAGATTGTATCTCAGGGAGCTCCACTTCGTGCTCTCCACGAGGCGGGGATGGGGCGCGAAGGTGAAGCTCACACGGCAGGCGTGGAGCGACATCGAGTGGTGGCTCAGGCTGCCGGCTCAGAGCCGGTGGAACGGTCGCAAGATCTGGCGCAGCCCCACGAGAGCGAAGGTGCACACCGACGCGTCTCTGTTCACATGGGGCGGGGTGCTGAACCTCAAGCACGCGGCAAGAGGATTCTGGTCCGACGAGCTACGGCATCTACACATCACGCACCTGGAGTTGGAGGCCGTGTACAAGACGGTGCAATCCTTCCTGAGAGAGCTCACCGGCAAGGTGGTGCGCCTCTACTGCGACAACCAGGCGGTGGTGGCCATGCTCTCGCACTTCACGTCGCGCAACCCGGAGCTGATGCGGCGGATGCGGCGCCTGTGGATCCTGCTGGACTTAAACGACATCGAGCTCCAGGCGAGGTACATCAGAAGCGAGGCAAACGAGTGGGCCGACCGCTTGTCTCGGGACCGGGACCTGGACGACTGGCGGCTGAACCGCAGGTGGTTTCAGTGGGCGGAGCGGGAATGGCACCAGCACACCGTGGACCGCTTCGCCTCGGAGCTCTCCGCCCAGCTGCCGCGCTACTACGCACAGTGGCACGACCCGGGGTGCGAGGGCGTGGACTCTTTGGCCTTTTCCTGGCTAGGAGAGGTCAATTGGGTCAACCCCCCGTGGTCCCTCCTCGACGAGGTGGCGCACAAGCTGCCGGAGGAGAAGTGCGCCGCCACGGTGGTGGCGCCCTACTGGCTGGGGCAGATGTGGTTCCAGCAGCTGGAGGCCATGGCCGACGAGGTGGTGATCTTGCCCCGGGGCAGGGACCTCTTTACTCCCAGCCGGCTGGGAGGTTCCGTACTGCTCGGGGCCTCAAGATGGGACGGCATCATGTTCCGCATCTCCGCCTCCCGGTGAGCCATTACCTGCAGGATGGGAGGCGGGCAGCCGGGCAGGCGCCGCAGGCGGGGCTGGCGAGTGGCCTCAAGGTGAAGGTGTATTGGCCCCAGGATGATGCCTGGTACACCGGCACCGTGGGTGACACGGGGTCGGACGGCCTAACCCACATTGCCTACGAGGATGGTGACAAGGAGGACCTGGACATGAGCAAGGAGCGGTATGAGGTGCTCCCGGCAGCGGTGCAGGAGGTGACTGGCTGGGATGCGGCGCTTCAGGAGCGCTGGAGAGGGGAGCTGGGGGACAGCTCCCTCACTGAGCTGGCAGTGCTGAGGGGGCAGCATTGGGCGGCAAGACGGTGGGCAACTACCGGCCGAAGGCTCGGGCCTTCATGGCGTTCTGTGAGGCGGAGGGCAGGCAGTGGCTTCCGGCAACGGGGGCCACGGTGAGGCTGTACATTGCTCACATGCTGGACAAGGGCACGGTGCAGGCGTCCAACATGCAGCCCTACCTGTCCGCCATCAACTACCACGAGGACATGGGGTTCCCCGGGCCTGCCAAGGGCCGGGCGATCTCCAGAGCAGTGAAGGGCATGGCCCGCCTCCAGGTGCAGGCGGCTGAAGCCGCGGGTGAGGAGCAGACGGTGCGGACCTGGCTGCCTGCCAGGCATGTCTCGGCGGTGCATGCGCACGGGCTGGGGCTGGAGCCGGTGGGCCGGGCAGCTACGGAGCTGCTCAGGGCGTGCACCTACGTGGTGTTTGCCTTCGTCACCTTCGGCCGGCCAGAGACGGGCGTCTCCATGCGCAGAGGGCACATCAGCATCACAGGTGATGACATCTCCGTGGTTCTCCACAAGGAGAAGGGCAGGGGCCACGTGCGCCTCAGGAGGAGGCTCACCATCCCCGCAGCGGGGGTGGCGGGGCTTGTGCAGCTCCTGCAGCACTGGCAGCAGGTGCGGGATGCCTGTTGGGGGCATCGCCCGGTGACGGGCTCGGAAGTGCAGGGCAGCTACTGGAGGCTGCCGTGGGAGCAAGGGAAGCTCCAGTCGGCGCAAGCTAATGGCTGGGTGCAGTTGGCGTTGGGGAGGCTGGGGTGTGTCCCTCTGGAAGGGGGACACTTCTCTGGCCACAGCACCCGCAAGGGGGCTTGTACCTGTGCCAGGGCTGTGGGCGCGGCGCTTGAGAAGTGCTGCTTCCTGGGCGGCTGGTCTCAGCTGTCCTCTGCCATCCACTCCTACATTGACCCGGCAGCTGTTCCCGACGAGCACATGGAGAAGTACTTCGGGTGGACCACTCCGAGATGGCGACAGCAGCAGC
This sequence comes from Cymbomonas tetramitiformis, assembly GCA_001247695.2. NCBI lineage: Eukaryota > Viridiplantae > Chlorophyta > Pyramimonadophyceae > Pyramimonadales > Pyramimonadaceae > Cymbomonas > Cymbomonas tetramitiformis. Next base: position 4,383 of record LGRX02013492.1, on the reverse strand, counting down.
AGCGGCAGCCTGGCACAGAGCAGTGTGCCTAATGATCTCTGTTACATGGCAATGAGATGTGAAGAGCAAAAGAAATGGTTAAATTGGAGCCTGCGGAATTTTAGAGGTTTCTGTGCCGGTAGATCGATCAGAGTTTCCTGAGCCGTTAGATCAAATCAGCAGCTGAGTTAGATCTAAAGGCTTTACACACGACAGTATTTAGGAGTTCCGCCCGTGGGAATCCGCAGCTCTGTTCTTTTGCCTTCCCTACCCACCCAACCCAGAAGACTCTAAACATTTTGCCTTAGAAGCTGTGCATCAGCCTAAAAAGCATGTGAAGCTGTGAATCAGCCTAGAGAAGACATTCCAAAAGGAGATTTTCTCTCACACACTTAAAAGCATGTAAGAAGAAAGCTATTTTTAATGAAATGCTATGCAGTGTGCCTGTTGGCAATGCGATGTGAAGAGCAAAAGAAACGCTGGTAATCGGCTGCCTCGGTAAATTGTAGCCGATGGATCTGCTGGCAATCGACTGGCGCGTGGATCTGGAGGGTCAAATCAGAAGCTGCAGAAGGGCAGGCGTGATAAGCCCGCCGGCACTTCCTGGCCAGAAGCACTCCAACCAATCATGCACAAACACCCGAAATGGTTTGATATAATAATTGGTTATATGCATGGGGAGGCAAGAGACCAACTTGTGACATGACACGCAGTCGCACCGGTGACCTGCCCTGCCCCGCCCGGCTGCCGCGCAGGGCACGGCAACCAACGGCAATTGGGGGAAAGCCTCCGCCAAATCGATTGAGGCAATCAGGCTACCCACCATCATCAGCTCCCTCTCAAGCGGGTCTGCTCTGCGAGTCACGGTCTGCAGTCCCTGCAGCCGCTCCTTCTCAGTAGTCCGGAGCTGCTCGTTGGATCGCGACGTGAGCAGCGTGTCTTGCAGCCACAGCGCGAGGTTTCCCACTGTGGTCGAATGGTACTCGCCCTGCACCACCCCCACGGCAAGCCCGTAGGCCTCCCACCGTTTCAATGGCACCCAGCAGGTCAGAGCATCCCCTGAGCAGCCCCCAGCGCATCTCCTCCAATCGAACCAGCTGACGATGGCGCGCCGCGCAAGTATTCATAGGGAGCAAACCCTCGGCCGAAAACCTGCTCAAAACGTCGACAGTACCACGCTCACTGGGTCTGCACGGCATGACCGAGCTCAGCCGGAGGGACTCAAGATCACAGGTCCAGGGTGTCCACTGGCCTTCGGAGTGTTCACACCCCTTGCGTCATGCGGCGATGTGCATGCATGTATGCCCCATGGCACACAAAGTCGTCACATCACATCAATCCCACTCACGCCTCATCCTGATTGGCCAGGGCAGTCAGCCATCATCCTCGAGCTGCTTGAGATCCATGGTGCGTGCATGGGCGGCAGCCATGGCGGCGGCGGATGCAACCGCTGTTGCAAGCGCTCTGATCGGCCGTGCCAGGGCAGCAGAGGCCTACAGCCCAGCGGAGCCTTTGGAGGCTTCTCGGGAGGTTGCCGGGCACACCTGGTACGGAGCCAGCACCGAGAGTGCGCAGCATATTTTGTCGCGCTCGGGAGTATGCGCGCTGTGCGAGCCCCTCATCCCTGGGTGCGGCCTCCCCTGGGTATCGATGGGCATCTTCTTCTCCTCACCCTGTACGTTGACTTGGTTCTCGTAGCCGCCCTCCACCATCACGGGGATGTATGTTGGGAAGTCCGCCCTGTGTCTCGCTCCCAACACGCGCGCCACGCTCGGGGCCGGCTCTTGTCCTCACCCCCTCATCCCTGGCTTCCCTCTAAAGGCCGTCAGGAGCGCCTGATTGGTCCCACCATGACGATAATGATGGGGGACAGGCACAATGCGGGTCACAGCGCATCAACAGACAGGCCCCAGCACAACGGGCTACGGGCTGTCAGGCGCCTCCCCCGCCGACAAACGCCGCCGTGCAGCCACAGGATCAGCTGGCGGACGTCTCACCCACTGACAGACATTTCTTCGCTATCGAAGGTCGTCTCCGCCCGCCACACTTTGCTTCGGCCGCCCTCAGAAGCCTCCGCCTGCAACTTCCATCCCGCATGCCCTCCGACACGTCAGAGGAGGCAGAGGAGAGCCTGCACCCCCAAGCTCCGCATCCAAGGGCTAGAAGCGCGCCTGCTCAGCCTCAACGGTGCGCCCTCCGATCTGGATTTTCACTGCAGACACCTCCGTGCTGAAGTTGGCTGTCACAATGACCTTGTCGTTGAGCACAATACTGGTACACGCCTCCTCCTCCCCCACCGCATAGGCTTTGAGCGTCTGCCAGGTACGAGGGTGCCTTTCACTGCCAGGTCCTACCAATTGTCGGGAGCACAATGTCAGCCATGTTTGTCACACAGCGCCGCCCAAGTTTGACCGAAGGGGCGATTTGGTCAGCCATGTTTGTCAATGGGATATGGACCCTCGTACCGAAGACTATCTTCCCTCTTCAGATTGAGCCTGTGCAGGGCTGGCAACTCCGAGGGCCCAGCAAGCCTTCAAACACTTTGTGTAAGAGGCGCAGCTTACACACTGCTGCTAACTGCGCTGGAAGTCATGCTCTCCACGCTTTGTTGGGTCATCGCCGGCACTGACAGATGCAACCACATGCGAAGGCGCACCGAGTGCCCGAATATCATAGTCAGGGGGCATGAGCGCCGGGCGAGGGGGCAGATGACCTTTGCGAGTCGAGCCAGTTATTGGACTCGCAGGTGAATCCGAGCACTTCAGGAGGGCGCAGCATGATCTCTACGGGCTGCTCTGGCTCGCCACCCTCGTCGACGCCGCAAACCTCTGCTGCCCCCGCCAGCCATCCCAGCATCCAACTCACCAACACCACAGCCCTCCGACGCAGAGCCCCCCGGCAGTCTCCCCAGCATCCGCCACTTGGCCCCTAAAAGCGCCGCCATCACAGCCCTCCAAATTTCAAGGATGCGAACACACTTCTATCAGGCGAGACACCCGCTGTCCTGTGCCGAGGCCTCGGTCATCGGAGGGAATGGGCACAAGAAGAGGGGCCTCTGGGTTGTGCGCGGGCCCCCTGAGGTTTGGGGTAGACGATGGCAAGAAGGACGTACCTGAGTGCTCCGGCAATGCGTATCCAGCCTCGTCCTGTTTCACAAGCACCGAGAGTCCTTAGGCAGGCTGCGAGCACGCCAAATCAGTCCACCCACTGTATTGGGTGCATGCAGACAGCTGGCACGCCCGACCACCTAGCCACGGAGGGCGCTGCAGCGGCGCACGGCACCCGCACGCAGCACCCAGGACTGCAGGGCCCCAGGTCGCTTTGCGGCGGGCATCCGTGCGGATGGGCCGTGCGCGGCACACTTCTCCGTGAAATCCCTCTGCGGCCGCCTCTAAGGATCACCCCTAGCCGCCCGGTGTCAGGAGGCAGGCATGGCTGTCAGAGGATCGGCCACAGCCAGAGGGCAACTCGTGCTCCGCCTGGGATCATATCATTGTAAATCCACCGAGGCGAGGCCACTTTCCCGTCGCCGTGCAGGCGCTGCTCCACGGCAGCTTGCTTCAACCTCGCGGCAGCATGGGCGGTCCATCGGCCACCACTGCTTGACACCCCGCGGCATCCTCCCGTCCCTCCAAAACCCTAATGGCCATACTATTAGGGTGACATGGAATTCGACACGAATGAGACCCTGATGGCATCAAACCATATTTTCGTGAAACCTAAAGGCCACGCAACGGAATGTGTAGATAATGGTGGAGATGGGGTCCCGAGGGTTAGCCTTTTTCTCAAGCCTAAAAACCCTAAAAACCCTAAAAGGGTCAGCCTTTTTCTCAAGCCTCTCCTGGACCTCTAAAAATGCATGCCATGCCTCAATGCTGCAAATGACTGACCGCACGCCGCCCGTGGCTGGCACCTCCGGGGCGCCGCTCACGACTCGAGAAGCGCCCGATATCCCAAGCACACCATAAAGGAAAAGTGTATTCCTCAGCACGTGCGCTGCCGGTGCGGCGTTCCCACCGTGCAGTCCAGAATCTTCAGCGTGACTGGACCATCAGGAAGCTCGTGGATGTCATCAGGAGTGATCTTTAAGCACATACTCCATGTGGTACGAAACGCCGCCAGGTGGCACTGACCATACTTCTGCTCTGCTTCCTGGCACCTGCGACTCTCTCCCAAATGGCGATGACAGACATCCGGTGCAAGAAGAGGTAGAGAGCACACAACACCTTTGCAGATTAAGAACAAGCACCGCGAGACACGCGTGCTTGATTGATGGCTTCCACGGCAGCAGAGGACACCGCTAGCAGCAGCAAGGGGCAGTGCAAACCGCATCCCCACCCTCTGCCAGGTGCCACAGGGACACCCAAACCGCATCCCCACCCTCTGCCAGGTGCCACAGGGACA